>JAODTR010003516.1:0-12723 GCA_025399935.1 Amblyopsis rosae
CCCTGACCTTCGCTGCCACCCGTTTGACAGCGCACCCGACCCCTATGGTTCCTCCCACGAGTGGTGGGCCCATAGGAGCTATTTAACACTAATTTATTAATTTGTGCTTCATGCACATGTAATGCAGTGGGGGCTAAATAAATACAGCTAAACGGTCGGTAGCCTAGTTTCACTTCTGTTCTGTGTAACAGGTTACAGAAAGGTGGTTCATTTTGATGATCAGTTCAGTTCACAAATATAGTACTAGTGACCATATAGCCTCACTATAGTTTGTACTTGCTGGCTACACTGACCCCCCCCCAAAAAAAACAATAAAAGCACAGTTAAAAGCACAGAGGGGGCAGGATAGGTTAGCTGTTAGGATAGTTACCTTTCTGCAGAGAAGTTGTGAGTCCAATCCCCACCATGACAATCCTACTTTTAAGCATCTTTAAGCAAGATTCCCAACCCCTACCCGCTTCTTAATACATTGTACTTACTCTAAATTGCTTTGGATTAAAGTGTGTTCACAATGGCTTAATTGTAAATGTACATTTTTTTCATGTTTTCAGTGGTCTTTGTATTGCTATGATGCATCTGTGTATTCTGAAAAGAGAAAATTATACACACACACTTCCCAGTAGCTCTCTGCGTTAAGGCAATGGGGCTGAGGGAATCTTTACTCAGGAAACACCGTTGCATCTGCAAAACCATTGCAACACTTTAAGCACTTAATTCCCATTATCAGAATTGCTGCTGTGGCATTTGTGTGAGTCACCTTACCTCAATGTACTGTATACTTGTACTGGTATTACTGTAATACCTCACTGGATGTCTTGTTCTTTGTAGTGACGATGCTGGTCAGCCTGACAGTCCTTCAGCTCTTGCTGGTGCCAGTCTTTACGGTAAACACATATCTTAATGTGTAGAATCAATACAGACATTATGTTAAATATTGTTTTTACTCTTATGTATTTGTGATATGCATGTCTCTTTACTCCCTGTCTGTCCTTTTATTGATCTGTCAACAGTGAGCACAACATACTGTATGATGTTGTATGTATTCATATTAGAACATTAAGTTATGTGTCTCCCCACTGAAATAAACCCATTCTTTATTGTGTAGAAAGTTGACATTACTGTTAAACATTAAAGATTTGATCAAAAGATTTATTTATTTCTGATTAGTTTAATATAAAGATATTCCAGAGCGATGGAGACAGTCACAGCATGTATTACACACATGCATATGAATATGGTATATGAAGCTAACTGCTTGTGTGTGTCCAGGTGCCTGGTGGGGACATCTGGGAGTCATGGGGTCCTTATGGCGAATGTAGCCGCAGCTGTGGCAGTGGTGTGTCCATGAGAGCCAGGCGCTGCATCACCCAGAGGTATGCTAGCCCGTCTTGTGCCAACGCTCCTGTGGTCAACAGGCATGCCCATGTGCACATTTAACCAGTGCTGTTCAAACAATGTGACCTGTGGCGGCTCGTCCTTGAGCCTCTTTAGCTTCACGAGCTCTTAGGTTTAGAAGACAGTTTGAATAATATACAAATAGAAATAAACTACTTATTGCCTACTAATGTGTGTAATACCTACCAATGTAAAAATGCATGAGCAGGTTATTGCCTGGTCTCTTTTACACACACACAAGCACGCACGCGTGCGCGCACACACACACACACACACACACACACACACACACACACACACATACACACACACACACACACACGTGCTAATTGTCACATTTATGAGTCCTCATTGTGTGTGTGAATGCCCTGGAGTAGTTGATCGTGTTGATAATGTCTTGTGTTCAGAGCTGTGGGGAGTGGCACTTTAAGTGAGTAATCTGGGTGATTCCCATTGGCTGCTTGGGGGGTCTACAGTAGGTCTACAGGTTAGAAAGTTTGCGGTTTGTCACTTTCATCTCCAGGGCTACGTGGTGTCGTGCATGGCCCACTTCTACATGTCAACACATCTGAATCAGCTGAATGACAGGTGCTGAGAGACTAGGTAACATCAACCTTGTTCTCTCCATCTTCCGTCTCTAGTGCTCATAAATCAAACTGCTGGAATCCAGTGGACATGTTGCCTCTTGCTTTACATAAATTGATCAGCATTTATGAGGGCAAAACGCTACATTAGCTTCCATGCGCAACATGGCTCTCTTTTCACCAGATAAGCACCCTTACTGTACGTACAGTATCTAGGCTTAAGATGGGGCCCTTTTACTTCATCTGACAAGGTATATAAGTCAGCAGCCCTTGATTTGTTGGCAGCAGCAGGTTATTGTGCTGTGACATGTAACTACTTCTTTAAATGTGTGCTGTATATTTAATGGTGACAGAGTGGGCAGCTGAGGAAATACAAGCGACCATAACTCTGACAGAAAATCAATGCAGCGTGACATGTGCATGTGCGTACATACACTTTGTCTACCCATGTTCCTGGCTTTTAAAATACTTACTACAAATTGCGTAATGATCACACACACCTATTAATTGCCAAACTGTGGCCCACAGAGTAAGGATGCCCACCAGGCACAATATTTGTCTGCTTTGCTCAAGCACGTTTCCCTGATCCAGCTTGATTCATATTCAATATGTATTCTGGTGCCAATAATACAAATTATTAATAAAGGTGATTCTGTCTCATTTGAAGGCTGAAAATTAATTCCTCGGGGCTGATTACATACTGTAGTTTCTATCAGGTGAATGGAGGTGCATAATTAACAATATAAAGAATGGTTATGACTTTACTAATATTGTCGTTGTCTAAAAAACACACCCTCATATTAAGCAGTGAGTCTGTCAGTCACTGTAATTGAGGAGCCAGATTGTCAGTAATGCTTTTCCCATCTCCATGACTAAGAAGTAATGCGGGAATAGGGCCATCCCAGCTTCTGTCCAGGTGGATGATGTGTTTCATCTTGTCTGCTTGATTAGTCAGATAATGCACCTTAGACAGCACTTGACTCATCTGGTCCCAGTGTTGACGTGCTGAGAAGAATGTCCTGGACTGAGACTTGCTCTGATAGCTGTTAGCAAAAGGTCACGTTGAGGTGATGTAGATGCATCGATACATACTTTATTCATCAGTTTATTTGGAGGGGATGTTGGCAAACAACCTTCTGTTACGGTTTACTAAGCCATGTGTATGGATAGGCCAGAACTTCAGATGGCCGAATACATTACCTTTTCTGGCTTGAGAAAGTTGCATTAGGAGACCATGCAATGCATAGTGGGGCGTTTTTGTTCATGCAGTGGATGTACAGCGGGTGATATCGTTAGCATGCTAAACCTGTGTATATATGCATTGCATCATTGCATGCTCAAAGTGTGCACTATTAAAGGCAGGGTCAGTCATTCTTGCTATACGAGCTCAAATCAAAACAGTATCGCTCTACGGTCCTCCGCAGCGCCACCTCACGTCGAAATGCATTGTGAAGCAATGTGTAGTGCTAAATCTGTTGATGTGAACGGTGTTTGCCACTTTGTTTATGTTACTATTTACGGAGCCAGGGCTGTGTAGAAGTATCTAATTATTTTATCAACACGCACAGAGAAAGATAAGCTAGCGAAATGTGAACAGATATTTGGTGAATTTTACACAGAATTTGCATCTGATTGGTTTAAATGTATATGTTTGCAAGTTTCTGCAGATATTAATACATCATATTGTAAATAATGTGAGAACACCGCCTGAATGCAAGTCAGGATCTCTGAATGGCAGACTCAAGAGACACACCTTCAGCAACACTGATACTTCAGGCCTCTAATTGCGCTTTTCCACTGCTGGTACCGGCTCGACTCTACTCGCCTCGCCTCGCCTCTACTCGCTTTAGGAAGCTTTTCCATTGCATAGTATCAGCTCTACTTGACTCTACTCGCCCCGGCACAGGTCTTTTTCCACTGCAGATAGTATCCACTCAGTTGTACCTGGTCGCCATAGTGACGGTGCTGTTAGAACTACTCAGTAGATCGGTAGTAATTTTTTAAAATATTTTGGAACATGTCTACATTGTTGTAATGCCCTTCGGTATCCGTGTGAAGACACCAGTTCATAGACATCTTGCTCAACATTCACTTTTGTCCAGCTCTCAGTAGATAACATTGATTATGCCGTCGACAACCGAGAACAAGCTGCACTTCTTCCTCAATTGATCACACCGTGGTTTCGCGTTTTGCCATTGAATAAAAGGTAAATAAAAAGTAGCGGCTACTTCTGTAGTTGTGGTATATACACATGACCGTGTTGTGACGTTTTAATCCAATCAGTAGTCTGCATTGTTGTCACGTCACATTTTGGTATCGCCTCAGCTCTCTTGGAACCTCGACAAAGCAGGTAGTAGAAAAAGTACCTGATACCAGGTGCTATCCCAACTTCTGCCCACTGGAAAAGCAGCAATGGTGAGTTGAACTGGTACCAGCAGTGGAAAGCTCCATTAGACATTTAGACTAGAGACCTGGAGACTGCGGTGGGCTCCAAACAGACCTTTATTGAATGTCAAGAGACAATTAATGCTATCTAATGTGTAAAATGCATTAGGTCTCAGTAGTGATGCACTTTGTCCAAAATGATAATGATCACATCTCTACAATCAGGACGGATGGGGGTCACAACTGTGTGGGTCCAGAGAAGTCGTACCGCTCTTGCAACATCCAGGTATTATGAACATACTACGCCTACTGTTACACAACCTGTCATAATGATTGATGACAATGAGAGTACCTGAACACAGATTTTGAGAATATCAGTAACCGTTCCATATTCCCGGTGTTCCATTCAGGACTGTCCGGAGGGCTCAAGAGATTTCCGAGAAGAACAGTGCTCTCAGTTTGACGGGACTGACTTCCAGGGTAAACGTTACAAGTGGCTCCCGTACTATGGAGGTGAGGATGGAAACACTGGGTTAGGGCAGGTTTCAGGACAACAGTATCAAATGATGTGTTTGTGTTATTATAAATGTATTGTATATTATATCCTGACCTGCCAACATAATGTGCAGAATAAAAACCTGACATTCATGCATAACATTGTGTACAATAATCTATACCTGTAATCCACAGATAACATGAGGTCCAGTTTTTAAAATAATTGATATGTGTCTAATTATAAAATAGTGATTATAATATCTAACGCCGTCAGAACTAAAAATAAATACGGAATTTACAGTTGACTCGTGATTTGCAGTGAATACATTGCATTATGAACCTTTTAATGTGCATGTTAACCAAGTGTTAAAGGAGCGTTATCGGTTTAACAGCCAGAACACTAGAGTACATATGTTACCATAGAAACTAGTACAATTCACACTCCCTGTATGTCCAACAGCGGATAACCCATGTGAGCTAAACTGCATGCCCAGAGGAGAAAACTTTTACTACCGGCACCGCAGTGCCGTGGTCGATGGCACGGCCTGCCACCCTGGACGCAAAGACATCTGTGTGGACGGAGTCTGCAAGGTAGGTGCCAAGGAGCGGAGCGCGTCCACCAGTGAGGACAGAGGAGCTGAACAGACTAACCAATGAGAGGAAAGTTGTTAGGGGACAGTTGCACATAAAAAAAATCACATCTTCACTTCGTCCTTGACCTCTGAATTCACAGCCTCAACCAACAGCAAGGGCGTGTCTGGTTGACCTCACAGGGCTGCAATTGGCTGTAGTTTCTTCTTAGTGAGGCAGGGTGGAATGGAGGAGACTTTATTATTGCAGTGTCTAACCACAGAATTATGTCTATCTATAATAACTACACACTGTCCCTACATGTTTCTATCAGCTGCCCAGTTCTTCAGGTGCATGTGTGACCGTACCCATTACAATGCCATTGTTAAGATACAACATTGTTTTACAAGCTTTCACACTTTCATTTACTCACAACCTCAGACATCTGAGGAGCAACAGTAAATGGGCTAATCAGCAGGGTTAGTTTCACTTTGTGGTCATGTCAAACATGACGAGACAAGACGAGACTTTTGTTCAAACATATTTTGGCATCACAAAATAACCTCAAAAGCCTATTAACCTCCTCCTTGACAAAGACCAATCTCTGGCATAATGTTTTTGTATAATCTGTCTGTGAGAAGCTACTGTCCAAAAGAAACTCAGATAGTGTCAAAACTTATTCATTTTCACTTTCGTTCCATCAGAGCCATGTTCTTACTGGCCCTCGCAGACTCAGTGTAGACAAGATTGTTTAAGCCTTTCACATAAATGCTTATGTCATCTCTACACTCCTTTTATGACATGTATTTTGTGAGCTTAGCAATAGTTTTGCTTTTGAAAACTGTGTGGTTACTTTGTTCATGATAGAGTTATTGACTACCACTCAGAGTTACGTACAGAGACAGTTAGGGGCTGTATGTCACCACCACAGGTCACCACAGCACCTTTCATTGTCATTGCTGTCTGCCCGCTCCCTGCTTAGCGTCTGGGCTGTGACAACGTGCTGGGCTCTACCCAGCAGGAAGACCCCTGCCTGCAATGCGGGGGTGACAGCAAGTCCTGCTACCTGGTGAAGAACACCTTCTCCGTAGGAGACCTGCCCACAGGTACTGAGGCTGGCTGCAGCTCATAAAGAATGAAGCTAAATGTGTTCATATAAACTCAGTTAAATGGTCAATCTGTTTATAATAGCTATGTATAATATATGTGTACATCATTTATGTTTGTTTATACTTTATTTATAATATCTATGCTGTATGCTATACTATTTAAACATGTTTTTTAATGTAGTTGCTACCCACTTCTTTCCATTCTGATTAGTTGCTCAAACAGTTTTAAAACCAGTGTGCTGGATAGCGTCCAGTGAGGTATGTGTAACTACAGCAGTGTGTTTTCTCATTGTTCAGGATACAACCAGATGTTTGTCATCCCTGTTGGCGCCACCACCATACGCGTCAGAGAAACAGTGGCCACACGCAACTACCTGGGTACCTGTCTTGTGTAGTTAGTTTACACTGAAACATTTGAGTGTAACTCTAAACACTCGAAACCAGATATTTGCTCCAACATTGCACTAGTGAAATCTGCAGGTTTAGTGCAGTGTTAGCATGTGTTTTAATCCTTCAGCAATAGTTAAAATGCTTAGATTAAAATAATAAACATAATACAAATACTAAACTAATTGTAAAAAGTAAAATGTTATATCATCTAGAAAGACAATGAATGAAACATCTGTTAAGAATGAATGCACAGTACAGTTACTGGTTTATGATGGTGCAGTAAGTGTTTAAGTAGATTCACAACTGATTGACAAGCTGATGTGGGCAGCTGTCAAGAACCTGCGTGGAGAGTACTATCTCAATGGCCACTGGGTGATTGAGTTTTCCCGGGCGACGCCCATTGCCGGCACCATGTTGTACTACCAACGTGGAGCTGAGGGAGACAACACCCCAGAGACCCTCATTGGCCAGGGACCCACCACTGAACCCCTAGTCATTGAGGTAAACCAGCTGAAATTGTTTTCCGGCTTGTTTTGTACTCTGTCTATAAAACCATTACCATAATAAATACATACATACATATGTAGTACTAAAGAGTTTAATAATATACAGTATGACACCATGAATTTATGTCATAGGCCTACTCTCTCTTGTCCTCTTTTCTTTCTGGAAAGATCCTTGAATCCAGCGATACATTACAAAAAAAAAACATTTGGTGGTTTTGCTGTGAACGTGTGCGTTTGAGTGTGCATGCCTTTCTGCAGTCCATAGTCTGTTTCAAACATCAACAGTGAACTGTGGCAGGAATTCACAGTTCTGGGGCACTATATTAGAGAAGGGGACCTACAGTTTACAGTAACGTGCTCTTGGACAAGATGCTGTGGCTCTACTTCTGTGTGAGTGAATAGCATGAATGAGATGATCTGTTTTGTTGATAATGTGTAGTGGAATATGTATATTTATCAGGTGTAACAATATGAAGTGATTTTACACACAGACTACAGATAAAATCTCTCATTGTCATGTGTGTTGCTTTTCTAGCTGATCAGCCAAGAGCCTAACCAGGGTGTGGAGTTTGAGTACTACCTGCCTAATGGACGCTCCAGAGAGGGCTACTACTGGAGCTATGGCTCCTGGACGCCATGCAGCAAAGAGTGTGGATCAGGTTTGTCCCAGATAGTCACACGACTGCCCCTTCACACCTATATACCCATGACCCTAATGTCACTTCATGGCTTGTCTTAAGCTACAACAGCCATCACACCATATTAGTAGCGTGCAATTGAGCACCTGTAAAGTCTTATTCAGACATAATGCAACCTTTTACAGGAAGTCAGTATAGTTTTCAGGAGCGGGATTCAAACCCATGCCTACATTAGGAGACCAGAAACCCCAGCTTTGTGGAAGGTGCACATCCTTGAGTCTGGCACCTTAGACCGCTCGGCCATCCTGACTGTGCTGTAGAAGTGCTGCATTCAATAATATATGGTATATTTCCTACCAGTTACAAGACATACTGGTGTACAGAAGAGGTTGTAACACTGCATCTGTGATTGGTAGGGCTAGGGACAAGCAAGAATCTACATATACAGGGTTCATTACTGTAAATCTGATGTAGCTCCCGTAATTTGTTTAAGGTTACAAACACCACCTAGAGCACAGATTATTGTAGGAGTTACAGTAACTCAGTTTGTGGTGTGTTTAACAGGTTACCAGTCCCGCCTGGTGTTCTGTGCCATTGATAACGAGGCCTACCCGGACTACCTATGTGCCTCTCTGCCATGGCCCCAGAGCAACCGCACCTGCAACCCCCACCAGTGTCCCCAGACACACAGGTGAGATATGCTGCTGTGCGCCAAGCTGAGGGTACAGTCTACCAATGAACCCCAGCACAGTCTGTGTGTTCAATGGGAGAAGGACACTTATTATGTGGTAGCGTTCTAGGTCAGTAGCTGGGTTTACATGGACTTTTTTGCCTTTCTGCATCCTTCCATGTCATCTAATCTGGTCTGTTGTTTACATGCGTTGTCGCAATTAACCGGATCACACAAAATAACAGCAGCCTAACATGGGCCATGCGCAGAAGAATGCAACCAGGAGGTAAATGGCTTTAACCGTTTACTTGATATAATTCTTCATTCAATCGAGTTATGGAACTCGATTACCTGATTAACTCATACTACCTCTCTGCTTCGGAATTAAATGTCAATCGGGTTGGGCCTTTGAGGTGTTTATATTGAGCATATTCACTTGTGTCGGGTTTTTAACCCGATTCCAATTGGAATGTAAATGCAGCTAATTGCTGGGTTTACATGGATACTTTCTAGCCTTTCCGAATGAAGATTTTGGGTTACCTGTTCACATGGAATGTAATCTAATCGGGCCTGGTGTTTACATGCAATTTATCGGAATAGATGTTAAACATGCACGCATTAGGCTCGGTATAGTAACTTGTCCCGCTAGAAAAAAAGCTACAATGTAACGTAATGATGTTCTCGCGCCACAACCCACAAGCCGAACAAAGCATTGTTTTGGTGAAGTATGTTGTGTCTACAATCAATTCGGCAAAAACAATGGCTGGGGAATGCGCAGAAAAACGTTCTACCGTTTACATCAGGGCTGCATGTTTTAGATGTCTCCCTGCACCAACACACCTGATTCTAATGAATGGGTTGTCATCAGGCTTCTACCGACCCATTCATTTGAATCAGGTGTGTTGGAGCAGGGAGACATCTAAAACATGCAGGGCAGCGGCCTTCCAGGACCAGGATTGAATAGCCCTGGTTTACATGGTAGAATTATTCTATCAATAGAGTAATGGAACGGGTGATACTACCCCTCTGCTTCGGAAATACATTTAAACATTTAAATCGGGTTGGGCCTTTCTCCTCTGATTGAGGTGTTTATATGGAGCATTTTCTATCAGGTTGGGCTTTTAACCGATTCCAATTGGAATCATAAGGTCCATGTAAACGCAGCTAGTGTTTCTCAATCCTGGTCCAGGAGCGCCACTATTCAGCATGTTTTACATGTCTCCCTGCTCCAACATACCTGATTGAAATGAATGGTCATTATCATGCTTTTGCAGATATTCACTCATTTGAATCAGGTGTGTTGGAGCAGGGAGAAAACTATTGCGCATAGTAGATATTTTATATAAAAGTTTTTTTTATCGAAATACAAATACAAAAGGTTTTATATTTTTGTTGAGTATACATTATATTATAGATTATACTGTACATTATACATGTCTCTGTGATAATATGTGTACTATTTGTTTATATTTACTTTATTTACTGTACTGAACATATTGCTGTCATAACTGAAAGGATGGCGTACCTGTATCCACCAGAGTTGTGGAGACCATCAGAAAGACCTAGAGTCTATATATTCAGGTAACCAGGGTCTGTGCTGTGCTAGTTGCTAGTGTAGGTGGGGTCAAACACAAGGGAATGTCTAAAATATCATCATTTTACTTTCCATAGCAGGGGGGGTATGAGCTCCAAATGTCCAGAATAATACCCATAATCTTTATACAATTCGCACACCCGATTTGATTATTCATCAAGCATAATTATCACTGTTGCTTCCGTACCCCAATATTAAGTGCTGGGGCTGACGTTTGTGGACCTCTATCTGCTATTCACTTATTTAAAGTGTTATAAAAATACACATATATACAAATTATATTTCAGGTCTTTTAGAACACTCTACTTTATCAAACAATCAATTGCAGTACATCTATAACATGTCAAAAGTGTAACACATGTAGACAGTTATTTTGGACTAGTGTAACATCTGTTGGTTAAGCTGATCACTGTGTTCTGACATTACTCTAGTTTCCGTAACTAAACTGTAGTGTTCAATTGAAGAAAGAAGTATAAAGGTACTGTATATATATTCTAAAACCACAAACCAGACTTAACTGGAGATCATCAGTAGAGACAGCGATCACCTTTGCAAACATGTTAGGAGTAGGAATGAAATGGGGTATGATTCATGGCAGACGTCAGCAGGACTTATGTTGAGGTAGAGACGCTACAGAGGGTTTAACTAACATCTCTGTTAATCAAAATCATAAAATCTGTCAAATACAGCCACATGCATTAACTGCACACATTCCCTCTCCTCAGATGTGTTTGACTTACATCGTGTGTTTAGCTGAAGAGCCTGTTCTGCTTGAGAACAAAGGGCAACGGTCCAGCTCAGGGATCCCCTTACAGCCCTGTTAACAGCCCCCGTATCAAACACACACTTAACATTCCCCAGAGACACAGAGATTTGAAACCCATGTTACATTTGACCTCTGACCCCTGCCTCCTGTTTGAGCTCCCTGAGCTGGGCTGCTGTCTGAGTGCTTTAGCAAACCGGGATGTCCGTGTCTGTTAATGTAGCTGGACCCACTCTGGTCGGTGGTTACAGGCTGGGCTTGTGCTTGTGTTACATGAGGCACCGTGAGGCCTGCTAGTAAATGTCTGGGGCTTGAGGGACTCTCTCTTTGATGCTACCAGCCGCTCAGAAACCTGAGAGGCTAATGGACCTAGCCATATTTGTCCTGCACAGCCTGAACATCTGTGGCACAGAAGACTAGAGATGTGTGGTGGCTCCCGTGCAGTTCCATGTGTGTTCTGTAAGCGGGACACTGATCATGACTGTAAGGGGAAATGTATGATTTGTCCATGGATGGTTAGTGTGTGTGAAAACCAACAAGGAGCCAAGCCACCTGTTGGTCAGTTGGCTTGGCTGCTGTGGGCTGGGTTGGTGGCTTAGGAGGGCTTCACAACCTTCTTCTTTAACACTACACTGTTGAAAAGGACACACCTCAGTGTTGAGCTCTACATGAATATCTCAGTAAACGAATCCTCGGCCAATCAGCAGGCAGACATCTAGCTACCACTTCCAGCACGAGTGTGTTATCTACATGTCTTGTATTGCAAGGTGACCCAGATTTGACCCAGACTCAGAGATGTGTCGTTTTATAAGAGTGTAGGAAGTATTCACTTGGCCATTTCTGACTGTTGTTTACGCTGTGTGTGTGTGTGTGTGTGTGTGGGCGTGTGGGTGGGGCCACAGCTGGACCACAGGTGAGTGGAAGCCGTGCTCAATGACGTGTGGCGGGGGGTCCCAGGCCCGCAACGTCCAGTGTGTGTCACATGATGCGTTGGGACCCCGCGTGGTGGAGGACAGTGTCTGTGCCCTCTACGCCCAGGCTCCGCCCACCCAGCAGACCTGCAACATGCAGCAGTGTGCCGAGTACCAGGTGACCCGCTGGAGCCAGGTGGGTTCAGGCTGGGAGCACTCTGACTGTAGGGACACCACACACAGGTGGAGTACACATGCCCCCAGTGGTACGTGTAGGTACTGCTGGAGATACTTGATTTAAAAATGGAAATTATATAAATATATAACTTAATGCTACTTATATTTTCATTTTCATTATTATAACAAATTTATTATTATTTTTATTATTATTATTATTAACTTTAATTTGTTAGTTTTGTAATATTTGAGCAGCCATTATATTTAAAAACCTTTTCGCCAAAGCGATACAGAAGCCAAAACGTTTAGAGCCACAGGCCCAAGCTAGAACTACACCACTGTGATTTCTGCTTGTGCGTGCCACTGCTTATCAACAGAAATCGCCAGGTCGCTGGTTGACTATTTGGTGTAGTCGCTGGACCAATCGCTGATAGCAACTGAAATCAAATCAACCAAATCAACTTCCATCCATCCATCCTCATCCGCTTATCCAGAGTCGGGTCGCGGGGGCAGCAGCTCCAGCAGGGGACCCCAAA
>JAODTR010003517.1:0-12723 GCA_025399935.1 Amblyopsis rosae
TACATATATACATATATATATATATATACATATATATATATATATATATATATGTATACATACATACATATATATATATACACATACATATACATATATATATATATACACAAACATACATTATGTACATTCAATTAGTCTTTGCTCTTTTTGGAAATCATAAACTTAAAAAAGTTTACAAAAATAAAATGTTTTATGGTCACACCTCTCTCTAATTTGTCTCTTCCGTCCAGCAATGTTTGTTTCAAGAGGGGAGCTAAATTCACTCAGCGCGCCTTATAGCAGTTCTGTGGTTCAGATCTTTTGCTATAGTGCAAAAACATCCTTCTTCTGTCCCTTTAAAGATCCCTTTAAACCTTGACAGAGGGTTTCCTTTAAGATATATTGTCTCTTTGTATTTTTGTTGATCTTATAATGTCCTTCCTGTGTTCTGTTGTTCTCGTCTTTTTTGTTGATGTCCATCTGTTCTCATCCCACAAGTCTTTCTTTCTTTTACTAAAAAAGAGAAAATATGCAAGTCAGTGTACATTAGGGCTTTCTCCATCTACGTAGTATTTATGGGGAAAGTAAGAATGGGAAAAAATGTTTTTTTAAAATCTTTATTTTCCACGAGACACAAAAATAAGCAAACCCTATTTCTGCATTGCACTAGATGCAGGGCTATTCAACTCCGGTCCTGGAGGGCCGCACCCTGCAAGTTTTAGATCTCTCCCTGCTCCAATACGCCTGATTCAAGGTTGTTAGAAGCCTGATGATGACCAGTTCATTTGATGCAGGATGCAGGCATGTTGGAGCAGGGAGATATCTAAAACATGCAGGGTGCGGCCCTCCAGGACCGTTGAATAGCCCTGACAGTAAAATAAAAACAAAAAATAAATAAAAGGGTACAGTAGAAATTTAATTTGAAATCCACAGCAAAATATAGTTAATTTTGAAATCAACAATCCCAACAACGTAATTGCATACAAATACTACGGGACTAACAGAAAAGAAACCATCCCATACATAAATAAATTGTTAACTGTTCTGAGAGTATGAAGGCTGTATTAAGGCATACAGCAGCAGTAGAGTATGTGTACAAGACTAGTTCAAACGTGCTACTAACTAACGGAGAAGAAAGAGAAATAAGGCAGGTTGAGTGAGACAGCAGGAGTTGCTTCTGGGGGCGCTGCTCTTGACAGAAGCTCTTTAATTGAAGGAGATGAGTGCCAGGTCCAGTGGATCTTCAGAGGGAAGAACAGAGGGGCCGGGTTTAATTCCATCAGTACTTTGTAGTCCCCTGTCCTGCCCCTCGAGAGAGAGAGAGAGAGAGAGAGAGAGAGATGCATGTGTCTCTCTCTGTGCAGCAGAGAGATGGTCACAGCCAATAACAGCCCTCTGTCCTCGGCTAGTGGGGCACTTCCCTAGACGCAATGTGTTTGGTGTTGTTTTAAAGAGGTCGGTTCCATGCAAACTCACAGGAGCCATGTAGAAAAGGAACTACAGAACATACTGTAGAGAACTGGGGGAACAGGGGCTAATATCTCCCAGAAAACCACCCAAATGCTCCCCCTAATATATTGCGTACATACTGTATGTGTGTGTGTGCGCGTGTGTGTGCGAGCGCATGCAAGCTTCAGCTAAGAAGAATGACGACAATCTTCTCTGATCCTCCTCAAAGAACAGACGTGAAATCACAATGAGGAGAGAAACATAAATTTAGAAGTGAAATGCCTGCTCTACGTAATGGAAACATCCATGTAAGAGTCTTGGCGAAGCTGGAAGGGATTTCTTTAAATATAAGGTGTGCTGGTCTTAATAAGACATGATAATAGCTAAGTGTGTTGTTCTACCTAATACTGAAAATACAACATCAGTGACTTACTTTGATTTTGAGTCAATGTGAATGTCTTTTGGGTAGAAGGACCATGCATAAATAAATATTGATGCCGATACTGGCATTTTTATATATCTGTAAAAACCAGCAAAAAACGGAATGTGGAAACTTTGCCAAAGAATGCAGTAATACACATTACACTGCAGTACATGGGGTAGGAACACATTTTAGAGAGAATTTCTATAACAGATGCCTGCTTGGTTCTTGTCCATATGAAATATATTTTTTAATTATAATTTGTAAAACCTGTACCTCAGAAATATGCAAGCACAAATTTGAACAACTGCGGCAAAAAAAAAAAGAACCACACAGACATGAAATGTCCTCCGAAGATTGCTTTGTTGTTCCCCTTACATCTGCACCTCAACTCTGCTTTGACATTAGAAGTATAGGTTTAAGAAAAATGTGTGGCCCTTAAATTGGGTCCCGTGTGGCTGGTTGGATACTGTAACCCCAGATGGTTCATAAGTCTGTCGACTGGTGTACTGTCACCTGTACTCCCATGGAGGAATGCATTCTATGTGGCTTGCTACTACAGTCACAATAGTGATTTACCAACCAGACTGATTTCAGAGATGTACAGAATAGATCACTTTTGTGTATTGCACCCTGACCTGTGATCCAATGGGGTATGCAGCATGTACATAATATACATGTATATTCAGTACAACTGTGTGTGTGTATATATATATATATATATATATATATATATATATACTGTATACCTGTATATACACACATATATATACGTGTATATACTATATGTACTGTATAAGTGGATTTGAGGGAAACACTGTAGGGCCAAGAGAGAACGAGTAAGGTAGAGAGAATTTCTGAGTCAGACATTTTGTTTCTGGATGGCGGCTCGTGGTGCCATTTTACAAATGTGTGCATTAACAGAGCCAATTAAATGTGCCATCATTTAATGGCCTCCCACGCAGCCATGCGAGGCAGGGACTCTCATCACCATTGGGATAGAGCTGGGATTCTGTTTGACGCTACAATCTAGCTACTGGCCCGCATACAGTATAGACCCAAACACGGTTCAATGGTAGGGGAAAGACACATTTCTATACAGATATCACCAGGTAACATCACAAGTTATGAGTTATCTAGTTTAAAACAAATAAACAAACAAATAAAATAAGCAACTTATAACAGTTTTTAGCCAATTAAAACTACTAATGTACGTTTTCTCCTGAAAATATGACTATGTTTTGATATTGGTGAAGTGACAGAATATCTGACAAATCAAATTGGTCAGATATCAAAATAGGAAACAAAGTTCAACACATTCTAGTCCCTGGGAGAATGGGTTTCATTTCCTGTAAAATCACACACATACAGCCTGGCGAAACATACACACACACACACAAATGGCGAGCCTGTAGCAGACTGTATTGTTAGCCTGGATTCTATTCTATAATATAGACTACATGTGTTACGGTGGCCTAATTAATCATGAATCAATCAAAATCATGAATAGGCTAAGGCTAGATACAGTACACAGTATATATTGTATATACACACACACACACATATACATATATATATATATATATATATATATATATATATAATATTCTTATGGGTTTGCTCGTACAGCTCTGACATATTCACATTTACCGTCAGATTTGTCTGTCCAGGAGCTATATTTGAATGTCCTCGTGCTCAAATAAATAGACAAAAAAATTTCAAACTGGTGCTCACCACTTTCTGTAATGGACATGAAAAGGCGACTTCAAAAACAATAGTGTCAATGTACAGTTAATCTAAACTACACTGCTGTTGACACAGATACTGTAAAATTGGCTAACAATCATACCGCACAGACAACACCCATCAGACACAATGGTATTCATAGCATGAGAGAAAAAAAATGATTTAAACATTAATAGTTTTTGTTAAAGAAAACACAAACATTATGTAACCCATAATCATTGATATATAACTTTACAGAAAAGACAGAACATCTGCTGCATATATATTTTTTCTATAGGCCAAGAACCTAATGATAACTATAATACATATAACAGGTTTAATAAATATTAAAACATGTTTTTCTATAAATATAATACAATACAGGTATAGTATGCAAGGTGTAGAAAAGAAAATCTGTGCACGAATGTTAAATGAAAATGCAGAATATAATTTACATCCTTATGATCTGATCACCACTGATTATGTTGAGTACATTCTGTCCTGATTGGATGGTTTGGGTGACAACATCAGTTCCCAAACTGTGGTCCAGGAACCATAGAGCATTTTTGGGGGCCAAACATATATTCTTAATTCTTAATACCTTTTTAACTATAGTGCTCCTTAAATGCTTGGGGCTTGTGTATCAGAACATTTGAAAATCAGTATGGATTTACTGTTAACATTGTAATCAACTGTACAACATAAAGTATTCCAAACTAGCTCCATCTATGACAAGTAGAGTGAAACTGGCTTCTATTTCAGAGCACCTGATCAGAATAAAAACAGAAGTTGTTTGAATTATTTACAAGGTTGCATATGCTGCGCCTAACGGCATAAATACAGTGCAGCAGCCCACACGGTATAAGGAAAACATAATTTAGCAGAGTGCACAATGTGCGGTAACATGCTTTATTTTGGAAGGCACTGACTTGTCTATGTGACCAAAGAAATAGCACTGATAGGGTTTTATCTAATCATATTTATTGTATAAATGCCTCATTAGGACTGAGAGAGAGCGTGAGAGAGAGAGATGGCAATTTACCAAATGTGTATGTCTATGTGTGTGTGAGTGTGTATCAGCCTGCATACGTGCACGTGCATGTGTGTGTGTGTGCCAGCCAGTCAGTATGGTCTATCTTCAAATGAGATCAGTGCTTATTGACTGAACTCTCTTATCTCTAATCTGGGGGGTAAATTGCCACTTCACAAACTGTCCCTTTCTTCCTCTGCTGCTACTGACTCTCGTCTTTACGACCCCATCACACACAACAGGAGCACAGGCTATATACTGGGAGGCCAGTGTGTTTGTGGTGGCCAGTATGGAAGGGAAAGTAATGAGTGCTGGGATTAGGAGAAAGCCTGTTCCTCTGGCAGCCTGCAGGGGCAGGTTGTCGGAATTGGGGCTTATTGTTTGGGAGCAGCCTTCTGCTTTCTGAATGCCCCTTCATTCTGTTATACCATCCTGACACCACCAAGCTATCTGTGTTTAAAACACACCTTAGGAAGGGATGCTGGCTGCCAGTGACCTTGAGAGTCAGTCTAGCAGCAGCAAGAACAGAGCTGACCATCTTCTCGCTCCATAGCTGCTCTTTACAGAGCCCAGATGAGAGCTGCAGGTCACACAAGAACTAATCACAGTGCAGCCAGTGAGGGATGTTGGGCTTGCATTGAGGATGCTGTATTTCTGTCTTTTACGTGACACTCAATAGATGCTCCGGGGGCCAGGTTCAGCTGGGAGGAGAGGAACATCACAAATTGTTGTCAGACTCCAACCTGTTTCCTTTTACAGTTCTGAGGAGCTGAGATCAATGCCTGGAGATAAGGATTAATCGATATGGAGCTAAATGAGGGTCTCCTCCCTGCCTCTACACTCTTCCCCTCCTCTGAATGCTAACAGAAGCTGAACTCAGATAGCTGTAATATGTCAGTTCTCTAGAACAGTCTTTGGTTTGTAGTGAGTCTGTTAGCTGGTTCCATCCCACATCAATACATATGCGTACCACACACGAGATAAACAGATGTTCTACCCTTCCTGATATTATTACACACTCTCATCATTTACAGACAGAGTAGTTGCCCGTAAACTGTGCATACTTACAATTTCAATGCCAATACGTAATGTTGATGGAGTTAAGAGGTATTATACAAATACATTTGTTCAAATGTAAATGTTTTATGGCTGAGGTTAAGTGTCAGACGTGTGAACAATCATTACCTAATTTACTTATAATATATAATATAGCACATGTGCACCAATAGAGTGGGGAAGCATTCATATTCCAATTGTCTTTACACAACACCGATTTTTTAAGAAACACTCGAAGCATCATAGACATGTTCGTGTGGGAAGATTACATAAAGTAAACATATACAGTCTATTTTAACAATAAACATGCAGTATTACTGCTCATCATGCTGTGCCTATGAGACTGTGAGAGGCTTTGTGTGAACAGAATGTCAGTTTCAACTTTAAAACCATTCAGTGGTGATGGGATAGCTCCCATCTCTGGAACCGTGCCAGCGATCAATAGACTCCAACACATTGCTGCCTATTCTGCAATGGCTGCCATAGCTCTGGTTCTACCCTCTGCAATACATCACTTCATCCTGCCCCAGAATCTGTAATGCATCACTTTCTGTACTCGCCGCATGCCGTGATGCATTACTTCCTGGTAGCCATTTTGTTTCAATTCCACACTTCGGCTGAACTGCTCCAAGCCCCATTAAGTCACACTGAAACATATCAGATCAGCTAGATTCATGGCAATTTTCTTAAGGGTTGGAATGGCCATTTAATTTACTTAATAAAATGAAATTGGCAAAAAAAAATGAAGATTTGCTGAACATTACTACTCTTAATGTACAAAAGGGAAATGACTAATTGAATCTATAAAGCAGAGGAAATTAGATGGAATTAAACTAGTGCCACTATTGGGCCTCCCCAATTGAGCTGACTTGGAGATGAGATAGCAGGTAAAAGAAAGACACCAAAACATTTAGTTGTACCAGTCAATTCTTCCATGTCTCACCCCTGAGACCTTGCCACAGAGATTTTTTTGGATTTGCTTTTCCGTCAAAAGACAAAGTGATGTTTAGTGACAGATGTTTTTGTAGTTGTTTTTTATTAAGTTTGTTTTGCTGGGGAAGAGAGCGTGGCCTCTTTCTAGTAGGGAGTGAAGCGACTGCACCCTCCTCTGTATAGGCTAGCCTGCAACATCAAAGATGAAAAATGCCAATCAGTATTCAATATAGGATCCTTGGCTCATATTATAAATATTAGATATTCTCCTCTCTTCTCCCCCCAAGAAATGTTCCTCCCCTATTCCAGTTGTCTCCTTTCATTCAGAGAGTCATTCTGTGGATTATAATATTGTAGAAATAGTTGAATAAATCAGGATGTACCTGAATCATGTCCTTATTATTGCCAAATTAGGCTTCTTCCCTGTATATGGAGGGCCTATATTTTAAATAAGGAATTACCTATTTGCAATAATTCAGGTTAATAACACTGCTATAAATAGGTTAATCAAATGGAGTAAGGCAGTATAATATTCTTGTTATCTTCTCATGAGCACAAGATGGTTTCTTGACTCAGTGAGTAGATTGGATTTGTCTTGTGCTCCACCCTTGACTGGGTCTATACCACACGCCACACCATGCATGCTGACCATCAAATACCACATCCTGGTCTGTGGGGCTTTTCCTGACCAGGGAAAAAGCTAATATTGCATGGCATGCATAAAATGCTTGCCACAAACTTGGGAGAAAGGAGGAATGAGCAAATGCAGTTAACTATGGATATCTTATAATTACTCAGTTTTAATAGTTGTTTAAGAAGACCAAAAAGTTACTTCACAAATTAAGTCCTTGAACTCAAATGAAAGGAAATTAAAGTACTCAAAATTCACTCCTCTCGCCCACCATGCTATTCTTGTCAGTCCATTATTTCTTTGTCAAGAGGGCTTTCATTTATGTTTCAATTGGAGCTACAGTCTTGTGTATGCAGGTGGGGTGAAGTTGAATACGTTTGTTTCAGAAAAGTTGTGGTGTGGGAAGAGGGGAGGAAATTTTTAAGAAACAAATTGAAGGAGAGGGAGAAAATAAAACAGTTCTAATTAAGTAAATGAGAAGCAAAAAATTGTCATAATTAATGAAGGCTTTTAGCTAGCAGCTGCATGAAAGTGGTGGGGGTTGAGGTTTGGGGGGAGGGGTGGTGATTGAAGGGGGCGGTCTTAA
Organism: Amblyopsis rosae; assembly: GCA_025399935.1. Classification (NCBI taxonomy): domain Eukaryota; kingdom Metazoa; phylum Chordata; class Actinopteri; order Percopsiformes; family Amblyopsidae; genus Amblyopsis; species Amblyopsis rosae. Next base: position 7,814 of record JAODTR010003517.1, read on the forward strand.
ATGTTTTTTTCCCTGCCTTTGACATTACACGAATGCTGGCACACCCGCTCATCTGTCTGTTCTTGAACCTTCTCGGTCAATCAGGAGCTTTAGAAACGATAAGATGGGTACCATCTCTCTCTCGTTCTCGTATGCTAATCTCAAATAGCTTCTAAACACTGGCTCATCCTCGGGAGGGAAGTCCCTTTACCACACCAGCTAAATGTATTCCCCACCCCCACCTTATGGGGGTTCTCTGAGTTAATTTTTCATCTTTGATGTTTGCTGCAAAGCTAGCTAAAAACAAACATTAACCATTTCTCTCTCCTTATATGAAACTTTCAGAGACTCGTTCCTCTGTGTATGGAGAAGTACACGGTCTCCATAGGATTCCATAGCTTTAGCCAATGAAATTGAATAGGGAGTTTGAGAATAAGGCAACATCTCTTTTTCATTTACTGAAGTGGCAAGAACTCACATTTAACATTAAAATTAATATATAGAATAAGGAAATACACAAATTGCAGGAACAACTGATACATTAATCTTATATCTAAAACTAAAAAAGTATAACCTACCTACCATATTTGCGCACCTCTCAACATGAAACAGAAAGGCAGTCCTTTGTGCAGATAGGTTATTGTTTTTAATTTAAAATCTTACATTATACACACAAAAATCTCTACTTTATGAAGCTTTGTGGGAAATTGAACTGAATTGTTTTTGTTTGAATTAGTGATACATTCATAAAAAAATAAATTAAACTAAAATAATCTCAACTCACCCTGGACTCACATAGTATACAAGACTAAACAGCAGCAGCACAAATCACATTTCATAACTCTTATCATTCATAACATTTAAAGGCACACTCCTTGATTTGTTTTTTTTATGGTTGAAACCAACTTTACAAGCTGCCTTCTGGTTTGAAGCTCTGACATAACATACTGTACTCTCGCTGAGAGCTGCTCACACTCTCATTGCACCCTTCCCTACTCCTCTCCAACAGCTGCTCACAGGTGGACAGTTATGTCTGCAAAGAGCAGCAGAAGTGATACAATGGCATCATCAAGCAGTGTGCCTCTAAACAGCAGTGCTGACGAGGACTCACCATTGTGCCCACACTGTATGTGGCTGCAGGCCCGATTGTGTGGTGATAAGGATCAGCTGTTGCATAGACACGACCATAACTGCAAAACAGACAAAAATAACTTTACTTTACTACAATAACAAGATGTTTTTAAAATCAAATCTGTGAAACTCTCTGCAGCCAGAAAGCTTATTTTACATCACTCTCATTCACTCCTGAATCATAAAACTATACAGACTTGACCAAACAGGACAAATGAACAGGCGACCGGCCATGATTTTGGGGAAGACAGTGCTAATTGTTTTTCCTCTAACCACTGGATGTTAAAACTGTTCGACATAGGTTTGATAACGTATCGTCTTGGAGTATGCAGTCACGTAAACCGCTGCCAAGGTGTCGATTTTAACCGGAGAGATCTATAATCATTTTCCCCTCTCTGTCATGTTAAAGACCAGCCTGCGGGACGGAAATGCAATCGATGTTTCCCTATAAATGTACGTCGTAAAGGTGAGGTTTGCAATGATTTGTTTCAGCCACTCCAATTTATGAGGAAGAAGGGATGAGTGTTTTATCTTCTGCAGCACAGGGAGAGAGGGGAGTGGAAGGGTAAGAAAAAAAAGAAATATTAGATGAACGGGGAGAGGAATAGAATTCGACAGTATAGTAAATAAGGAGAAGAGGAGGAAAGACAAGGGGAGAGCTCTCCTCCAAGCTCTTGTCATTCATGCCCTGTGCCCTCCTAGTTCCTACTCCATGTCTCTCTCCATCTGCATTCATGAGCTTTCTGTTTGCCACAAGTGCCTCAGAATGAATCCATCCCCTCCTTCTCCGTACTCCTCTAATCCCTCCATCCTCTTGTATCTACCTTCATCCCTCCCTTGCTTTGTTTTCCCCCAGAGGGTGACATCTATGGGTGAAAAGATAGCAGGATGCAGAAGAAGATGAAGATGAAGACGATGACGATGATGATGATGATGACAATAAGGAGGACATGGTGTGATCAAAGAGGATGGAAGGCTGAGGAAGTGTGTGCGTGTGTGTGTGTGTATGTGTCATCCACTGCCTAAACCCTGCCTAGAAGCCCTCCCTTATAACATAATAAAAGCCCTGCCCTTACAGTACGAGTGTAGGTACCTTGGGAGACCTACACAACCTACAGAGACCTATAGAGATATATAAATCTAACATTATCAAGTAGTACAGGCTTACAGGTTTACAGGCTCCATGCCGTGCTAATTTATTGTCAAGTCTGAAATACTCAATCTCCCTCAGTGTCGCTCCTCAAGCACGCACACACACACGCGCGCCTGCACACACATGCACACACACATGCCCACACAGAGAAACACAGACCACTTTTTATGTAGGTGAATAAACAGCCAGTGGAAGGTTGAGGGCAGCTGCCCACTGTATCTGGGCACACTGAGGACATTGGAGGGAGGGGGTGATGAGGGGGTTGAACAATGGAATTATGTCTTGGTGATAACCCCACCATCCCCCATGCATGAGCCACTGGATAGCATTTTAAATCGTTTACCTTTGTGTTTGCAGAGGATCAGTGCGATGATATCACATTAAATTACTCATTATATAATAGATGTTAGGGTTAATGTTATTAACCCTGTTGTGATGATTTGTTTGAGGGTAATTTGGAATAGTTGATGTCAGCAACACAACCCATACAGAATGTTGGACTTAAAGCATTGTGATAAAGTTTTGTAAAGCCCGTACCTGTCACTGTACGAAGTGGCAGCTGTCGCTGCTGGCTGGGCATATCTGTAGGCTGCATAGCCTCCCTGAGGAGATGAGAGGAGGTGAGCTTTACTCTGAACTCTTTTTGCTAATACCACCATAACCTGCCATAACATATTTTGTAGACATAAAGTATAGAAACTTGACTTACGTATATCTCAGCCCCATAGAACCCATCCTGGTAGACCACACTGTTGGGACAAGACATGACATGTTACCATTTGTTCTTATCTGTTCCCTGTCCAAATAGGAACAGACCAAAGCAGATGGATGTTTTATTTATATGACCTTTACTGTATTTGAGGACTGATCGGGTCTTTTTTTGCAACACGTTCTTATTCCCAACTCGTCAAAAATTGCAGCTTGGTCAATGGCCTTTGTCGTCAATTTTCGAAGCTTTGGAAAGCCTTTGGCGTCGTAGGATGAAGACTTCGGTCATTGACTGTTACGGCAAGGATACGGAGTTCCCACTACCGATTTATTTTTAGCTACATGGGCATGCAATCTCAGCGCAAGTATTAGCTCTTGGTTGTAGATAAATAATGAATATACAATCGAGACATGTTAAAATGTATTTACCTGAAATCATAACATTAAAATGTTTCAGTTATATTTCGGTATAAGCTGTGTAGCCTATGATTTCAAGTAATTACATTTTAACATGTCTCGATTGTATATTCATTACTCATCTACAACCAGGAGCTAATACTTGCACTGAAATTGCATGCCCATATAGCTAAAAATTTAACCGGTGGTAACTCCGTAGTCTTGCTGTAACAGTTAATGACCGAAGTCTTCATCCTACGAGGCCAAAGGCTTTCTAACGAACATGTTAAGTTAGAGCATGTTTAGGATAAATAACTTTAATGACTGTAGCCACTGTTTGATAGCCTAGCGAGACCATCCTGATCTCAAAAAACAGTTTAATTTCACAGTGAGAATCAGTCTGGAAAGCCTAGGAATCAATTTGAATGTATCCGAGTAGCAACTGAACTTTCCAATCAGCGTTGTGTTGATAGCTATACAGGTGTGGTTTAGGTGTCCTTACAGAGAAAACAACCAGATGGTTCATCCAATCAACTGCCAAGTAATTTTTTGAAAGAACCTGCCATTCAAAAACAGTTTCCATGTACAGCTTCCCAGATGGACTTATGATAACATGGCATGTCAGGTTAACTATTTGATGTAACTTCTTTTATTGCAGAAACATTTCAGGCTAGTTGTAAGCGTGAGTTCACGAACATATAACCAGCAATTCTTTACTGCTAGTGTTGCACCTTATTGCCCCAGAACAAGGCTTAATTGCTGCAGATGTGTAACTCCCTCACTGGACCACAAAAAACACCTGCAGCCTTTGTAACATATGCTGGCCATTCATCATAGCAAGCTTAAGTACAGTATAGCCATGGGCTTGTGGCTGGTGGGAATGTATTGACATGAACAACAGCTAAGGTGTGCAGTTTGAATCACTGTCCCTATTGCTCACTGCCCACCTTCACAAGATGGTACATTATAGAAATGTCAAATTCTGTTTACTGATCCACCCACATGTAACCCAAATTGTCTCATAAATGACACAGTACGTGTTATACAATAGTATAAGACAGTACGTCTGGCCCCACAAGACTAATTCACAAGCGACAATAGACTGGCACATTACAAGAAAAGAGACAAATTCAGCCATTCTGGAATCAAAGACAATGTTCTGCTCTATTAGAAAGCAGCCTTTTGTTTTCCACTGGCCATTCTTCCCTTACTGCGTGTGCATGTGCTTGCGTGCATGAAGGTGCATTTGTGTGTCTAGTCTAGAGACGAGTCACATTATGAATTTGATTTTTTGCTGTTTTATATGATTTTGCATGTTTGTAATACGTGTGTGTGTGTGTGTGTGTTTCAGAACTCACGCGCCATATGCAGGGATGGGTGGGGGAGGTGGAGCTGCTCGGAATGTGTTGTATACGGCGCGGCCCCTTCCTCGCAAATGGGCCCCTCTGTAAGCCACTGTTGCTCCTGTGCTGGGGTAGGGAAACCCTGTCACTGTCAGACAGAGAGAGGTGGGGGGGGGGGGGGGGGGGGGGTTAGGGCCAAA
>JAODTR010003518.1:0-12722 GCA_025399935.1 Amblyopsis rosae
GCATAGCAGTGATAGGAGAATCCATGAGCAGAAATTACAGGGCTGAGGGATCTTGTGTACAGTGAGAAGAGTAGGGGCCCCAGCAGAGATCCTTGAGGAACTCCTGTGTTGAGTGGGCAGGGTTTCGATTCGATTTTGGAGTTTGGAGTTTAAGTAGGAAGAAACAATGTCAAAGTTATAACAAAGCAGCTTTAATTGTATATCAAAGATACAAGACAGAGCTCTGGGTACATTCTATTCCTTGACCGATAACATACAATATCAGCAGTTCACAAAGAATGACACACTGACTGGCTTGGACCTAGAGACTTATACAGTACATAGGCGTTGTGTGGGTGAATTCTTGACATTGCCTTCTGCTGATTTGGTGTCTGGAGCAGACAGTGTGGGCCAGCCCATGGTACGGCATCATTGTGGAATGGCATGTCAAAGCTCTAGACACACAGGCGACTGCAGCGTGGCATACATCACTCACGTACATAGCATACTTCATAACATAGCATCCAATCTTTCATCCTGACATCATCCTGGCATTATCCTAACTCCTGCTTGCTTCGCTCCCCCGCCCGGCCTGTAGCTTCTTATGTTTTACTACGAGGTCAAACACATGCTGTGTTGTCTCTGTAAATTTCCATTCCTCCAACCTTGTCTCTCAGACTGTTTACTTTTAAGCAATAACGTAGCACTCTCTCACACACAGCCTTTATAATATCTAATATATATATAAAATATATCTAACATGTTAAGCACAATTATTTACAGCTACATGTGTGCCAAATTTCACAACTTTTTGGCACAAATATTAGAAAGTCAGTTAGAGATTTCAAAAGTTATTAGCAGAAACGTGAATCTTGAGCCAATTTTGCCATTTCGCTGTTCAGAAACGACAAAAGCCATTGCCAATAAACTTCTCGGAAAGGGACATGACACTGAACGTAGGTGTCTTGTAAAGTTTCATGTCAATCGGATGAGGCGTGAGGCTTATGGTAAGCCACGACCACCAAAGTTATTAAGGGTCAATGGGACAGGTCTGAAGGGTCATACCAAGTTTTAAGTAAATCTGATGTACACTTCCTGAGATATTCCATTTGTAAGTTTTGAAAGCTTTAGGTGGCGCTGTTCAAAAATGGTGGGTGGCATTTATATTATACTTCTTAGTTAGGCTCAGAGTTGAGAAAGGTCACATCAAGTTTCATGCCCATCGGTTAAAGCGCGGCGAAGATATAGGCCAACTTCCTGTTTGGCGTTTTTGCCGTCAATTTCGATAGCCGGTTGCTAAGTAAAGTTTTTGAAAATCAAAGATCCAAGAAAGTAACTTTGTGCAGAATTGTCCAAAGGGCATGTCTGTCTATTTTCATGAGGATCAGTCAAAAATTGAGGGAGAAATTAGAAAAAGATGTTTTTACATAAAATTCAAAATAGTGGAAAATCTAAGATGACGCATTTTGACGCCACAGGATTCAGGATTCAGGAAGCTCTAGGGAATCAGGGGATACCTGGTTTATACATTTCCATCGCACAAGGCAAGTTATGAGCAGATATGCAAGTCCAAAATAGGCAAATTTCTGACCTTAACCTGACCTTTGACCTCTTACACCAAAATAAGTGTCAGAGATGGTGAGACCCTAGGCTACATGTGTGCCAAAATTCACAACTTTTTACCGGATGGTTCTAGGGGTTTCCATTTACATCAATGACAGAATAATATTTATATGAAGAAAATGTACAATAACAATACAGGCTTCGCCACTTTGTAGCTAGGCCCTTAATAAGAAAACGTACAATAACAATAGGGACTTCACCACTTCATGGCTAGGCCCTTAATAATAATAACAACAACAACAACAACAAGGGCTTCACCACTTTGTGGCTAGGCCCTTAACTAGGGTTGCAAGCAACACTGGGGCGGTCCTCCGAGACATATCAGTACTTTCAACATATCACTCAATGTCCTCGTGGATCATTCAGCCACTATTACAATTCTCCAATAATCAACTTTTATTTCACAAACAAGTATTTTTACCACTACAGATATCACCTTTAATGCATGAAGAATCAGATGGCTTATTAACCTATTAACTTATTGCACATTATTTTGAAAGTCAAAGTTTACAGATATATGCAGTATTGATCATTGTGACAAATAATCGATGTATGTAGTTTCAGATCTTAAAGTATGGATTCAGTGTTATCGTGCAGTCATATCTGTTATATATGTATTGTTACTTATACTATATATATATATATATATATATAGTATAAGTGTAATTCATCTTGTTAACACTAGTTGGCACTGTGGCCAGAGGAAACTGTCTGTACGTGTGAATGGCAGAGTTCACAGAAAGAAACACACTGGTTGAATCGTAATGTGTATCAGAGTCTCTCTCTAGGTGTGTGTCCTTAATGTAGTTGCCCATTAAGAGGGCGAACATAACACAAATTGGTGACAAGGTAATGTGTTCGGGAAGTTTTCCTCACTTTGGCGCATTGGTTGGACATTGTGAGTGTAAAAAGAACGCTAGCGCTAGCCGCTAACACAACTAGCCGGTTTAACGAGCCTATCTCCATCCGACCACCTGATGGCTGGAATTATCGGACATATGAACCCTTTTGATGACTCCGGGGAGCAGTGGGTTACGTATGTGGAACACTTTGAGCATTATGTCCTAGCTAATGTGATTAGGGATGCTAAAAATGTTCCGGTGCTACTTAGCATGATGGGACCAAAGACATATGGTTTACTACGCATCCTAATCGCCCCGGCGAAGCCTGGTGACATGGATTATGACCGTATTGTGGATGAATTGCAGGCTCATTTCGCTCCAAAATCTCTGATGATAGCGGAACGTTTTCGTTTCCACAAACGTAACCAAGATGACGGGGAGACGGTTGCACAATATGTGGCGGTTTTTAAGAAACTTTTTGTGTATTTGGTGCGCATTTGGAGGACGCGCTACGCCACAGATTACTGTGTGGATTGAACAGTGAGTCAGTACAGAAGCGTCTTTTGACTAAGGAAAATCGGACTTTTCAAAAAGCGATACAGTATGCTGTGTTGGTGGAGACAGTAGCACGTGACACGCAGCAGCTGAGTGGTTCACTGAAGGTAAACCCTGTTCTAAATCCAAACCTCTGCGACAAGTGCCGTCGTTGTGGGAAAGTAAATCACATGGATTAAGCCTGATGGTATAAGGACCGGGTTTGTCATAATTGTGGGAAAAAAGGCCACATTGGACGCATGTGTAAGAATAAAAGCAACTCTGAGAGAGAGCGAAAACCGAGAGAAGAAAGACCAGAGTAGAAAAGTAACTTCACCAGGCACAGTGGTAGAGGGATAAAGTAGAGAGTGCATCGGGTAGAGGCAAGTGATAATGATAGTAATGAAACTAAATCGGACGCCGATACTGAAGTGGGATTGAACAAGCTGTGGTAAAACGGGAAAGGTGCACGTGTAACCCCTCAATATTGTCACCAACCAGCAATGACGGCACAGCTCCTCAGGTTCAAAGACAGTTTTATTGCCTCGCCATACAGTGCTGTTAAACCACAGAAACAAGTTGAGGCGAGTGGTGTACAATACGTAGTTATGCTCCACAGTCGGAATCCAGCATAACAAAAGGTTATTAAAACAAAAGTTTTCTTTTCATTTAAGAATCAAGAGTACATATTAAATTCGAACTCACACACAACCTGATATTATAATAGGGTACCTGTCAATGAATTATGAATTATATATTTAATATCTGGAAAAACAATATATTAACGAATAAAAGATTACACAACAAGTTGAGGCGAGTGGTGTACAATACGTAGTTATGCTCCTATAGAAAATAAAACATTTAAACATAAACGTTAGCCATCCAATCTCATTCACATTAAATATAGAAGACTACTACACGTGTGACATGCTAGCATTACTGTGCTAGTTACATTAGCCAACTCATATAAATTATCTCAATAAAACATCACAACCCAGTTACACAAGTTTTGGTATATTATAAATCGAGTACATTTCTTTCTTTCTGTGTATTGATATCAACCAAATTGTATGCTTAAACAATTCAAAACAAAATCTCACAGAGCGTTCCACAACACGTACCACAGTCGGAATCCAGCATAGAAAAAGGAACAAGCTGGGCATTCCGGCAAGCGAGCGCCACTCGCCAGTAGAGGGCGCAAACTAATTTAGACAAACTTCAAATAACAACAACACACGCATCTCTGTGTTGCCTGTAATAGAAGGAAAAAAATGGAGATGGAACTGGATACTGGAGCTGCGGCATCATTGATTTCTTGGAACCTGTACGTAAAGGCTCTGAGACATGTGCCCCTGCGACATACTGATGTTGTACTGAAGACATATACAGGGAAGCCTCTTGCTCCAGTAGAGGTAATTAAAGTGAAAGTAAAGTTAAACAAACTGCAGAATTACCCTTGTATGTAGTAAAAGTAGATGCACCACCACTGTTTGGAAGAGAATGGCTGAGAGCCATTAAGTTGAACTGGAAGGATTTAAAGACTGTATACAATCCAGCAGAGAGGAAAAGACAGCCTAGAGAAGGTGTTAAAGAGACATTCTGCTGTTTTCTCTGATGGGCTAGGTACAATGAAAGGAATTAAGGCTAGTGTGACTCTTAAACCTGACTGCAGGCCCAAGTTTTTCCCGCCACGTAACGTGCGCTATGCTCTTCGACCTAAGGTGGAGGCCGAATTGACATGTCTAGCCGAGCTAGGTGTGATCTCACCAGAGGATCACAGTGAGTGGGCCACACCAGTTGTACCAGTCAGCAAGAATGATGCCACTGTTAGGCTGTATGGTGATTTCAAAGTCACGCTCAATCAGGTTCTCTGTGTGGACAAATACCCCATTCCTCGTATTGAGGATCTTTTTGCTTCGTTAGCTGGAGGACAACGTTTCAGTAAAATAAACTTGTCAAATGCTTACCTGCAGATGGAAGTGGAGGAGGAGTCAAGGAAGCTCTTAACTATCTCCACACAAAAAGGACTGTTCTGCTACAATTGCTTACCATTTGGGATAGCGTTGGCTCCGGGCTTGTTCCAGAAGGCCATGGACCAGGTTCTCTTCGGCCTTCCTATTTGGATGATATCCTTGTAAGTGGGCCTGATGAGGAAACACACCTCAAAGCACTGGACGCGGCCCTGGGATGATTGGAGGAGTATGGTCTGCATGTCAAAAAGGAAAAGTGTCTGTGGAGTACCTGGGTCACTTCATCAATGCTGCAGGGCTCCATAAATCACCAGAAAAGGAAAGTGCTATTGTGGACACGCTGGCTCTTAACATCAGCCAACTACGTTCTTTTCTTGTGATGATAAATTATTATGGACCGTTCATCCCCAACTTAGCCTCTATTTTGAATCCACTCAATAAGCTGCTGCATAAGGGAACGAAGTGGAAGTGGACTACAGCCTGTGAGTCAGCTTTCTGTAAAGCAAAGAAGTCCCTGATAATACAGGAGGTGTTGACCCACTATAATGCTGAGCTGCCCCTCCGCCTCGCCTGTGACGCCTCACCCTACGGGGTTGGCGCAGTGCTCTCGCACGTTCTACCAGATGCCGAGGAAAAACCCATCGCCTATGCTTCGAGAACACTCAGCAAAGCAGAACAGAACTTTGCTCAGATTGAAAGAAAGGTGTTGGCCATTGTGTTTGGGGTACGCAAGATTCACCAGTACCTATATGGCAACAAGTTTATGCTGCTTACTGATCATAGGCCACTGACCTCCATTCTCAGCCCGCTGAAAAGTACACCAGCTATGGCAGCTGCACGAATGCAGCGTTGGGCACTTCTCCTGTCAGCACATTATTACACCATAAAGTACCGGAAGTCTACTTTGCACGCAAATGCAGATGGGCTTTCTAGGCTACCACTTCCCCACACCCATGAAGAGAAGGAGGACACAGTAGATGTGTTCCACACATCCCAGTTGGACATCCTGCCAATAAGCAGCACTGAGATCAGACGCGCTTCCATGTCTGACCCCACTCTGTCTCGTGTGCTGGAAATGGTTACTAATGGTAAGTTCCCAACTACAAAAGACTCGGAGGCAGAACTGTCACCCTTCCTGGGTCGTTGGCATGAACTTACTGTTCAGCAAGAATGCCTCGTGGGGTATGAGAGTGGTTGTGCCACCCAAACTATGTCCCTGGGTGTTGAGGGAGCTTCACACAGCACACCCAGGTGTAGTAAGAATGAAAAGTTTGGCTAGGGGCTACGTCTGGTGGCCAGGCATTGACTCTCAGATTGAGCTGCAGGGCAAATCTTGTTGTTCCTGCCAGCGGGTCCAAAACCAGCCATGGTTAGCACCTCTACATCCCTGGAGGTGGCCCTCCAGTACCTGGGAAAGAATACATGTGGATTTTGCGGGGCCATTCTAGGGACACATGTATTTAGTGACAGTAGATGCGCATTCCAAGTGGCCTGAGGTACATATCATGGACACCACAACAGCAAGCAACACCATCAAGGTGAGGGGCCTTTTTAGTCGGCATGACATTCCTCATGTTCTTGTGAGTGATAATGGTCCTCAGTTCTGTGCAGAAGAATTTGCAGTGTTCCTGAAGTCCAACAGTGTTAAGCACATCCGCTCGGCACCGTACCATGCTGCCACCAACGGCTTGGCCGAACACTTTGTACAGACTTTTAAACATGCCCTAAAGTCTTCCAGGGGCACCGCACCTGTACAACAGCGACTGGACATGTTCCTGTTAACTTACCGTAACACCCCCCACTCTACAGCAAAGAACCACCAGCCATGTTGTTTTTGAAAAGCAGGCTACGTTGTAGGCTGGATCTTCTAAAACCCAGTGTAGCTGGAGCGCTGCACAACTCTCAGTATGAACAACAACAATGGCGTCAAAAGCACTCCAAACCTAGACACTTTGAGGTTGGTGATCCTGTCCTTGTTCATGATTATCGGGTGGGGGAGAATTGGAGACAAGATGTTGTAATGGCACAATCTGGACCAGTGTCATACAAGATAAATGTTGGAACACATGGAGAATGGTAGCGTCATGTGGATCAGATGTCACGTTCGGAGCCAGGAAATGGGGAAATGGCAGGGCTTGCAGTGCATTCTCCTCTCAGTCTCCCTGAGATACTTCAACCTGGTGCCGATAGTATTACATCTTGTCCTGGTACAACATCTCATCTTGGAGAGAATGGATGTCAAATTCCTGTAACCACCCAACCATCTGAACATCACCACTCCACTGAATCACGCCATGCTAAAGAGGTTCAAGTACCTGAGACTGGTAGATGTTACCTTGTGAGGATGATTAAACAGCAAGAACGTTACCAGGCTAAGTAATGGACTGAAAATAGTTGTGTGTATATAGTTTTTGAAGATAAGGGTTAAATATGGTTTTCCTTCCTTTATGTTCATTGAGTTTGAAGGCTATACCCTGATTTGATATTAACAACAAATTTAAGTTGGGAGGAGATGTTATATATGTAGTGTTATATATATATATATATATATATATATATATAACGACCAGTAAAGAAACATGCTGGTTGAATCGAAGTAACGTGTATCAGAGTCTCTCTCTAGGTGTGTGTCCTTAATGTAGTTGCCCATTAAGAGGGCGAACATAACAATATCTTATATGAATATATGGACGGATATATTTTACATTAGAATAATACCATGTAAGACATGTTCATTATAATCATTATTTCATTTAGCATACATTTCCATAATAATAAACACACTCTACTATGCCTCAATTACCATTCAGATTGACTCAGTCAATCATTTCAATTGTGAAAGCTGTAATACATTGTTAGTTTATGTCTCGCAAGGAATGTGTATATTCCTTTTCACAGTTTAAACAAGACATATTCCTGAATCTAATGTGGCCTGGCGCAAAATTATCGCATTAACTGTGTACGATATATATGGAGCGTCAAACTTTCGTTAGCCTAAGGTGCTAAATTTGGGAGGGTGTGGCTTGGTCAGTTTTCATGCTAAGAATTAGATTTGTACAGCAAATGCTCAGACAAATGTCAGCTATATGTATGTAAAGTTTTAAGTGGATAAGAGGCTTGTGCCATGATCAAAAGAGTTTTAAAGCATTATTTCTGCATTAGCATTAGCTTCAGTCAAAAAACATGCAATTAGTGTGTGTTTTACTCATATTTGTACATGTCATTTAAATATTTCACATGGTCAGTCTAGGGCATGTCCTCCAGTTAATGACATGGTTATATATTGTTGCTATATGAAAATATGCATATATTTTGCTATCTTATTATCACTTAATCATTATCCATTAACTTGATTATCTTATATCATTATTTCATTCATCATTATTTCCCAAAACATAATTTGTTCAGATATGCATTCTACACATAAGTTTTGTGCAAGTCTGAGTTAAGGTATATTTTAAGATGATTAACATTTTGTCCACAATTGTCAATGTACAGAAAAATCTAGTTGGGCGGAGTTTATGGGTTCAATGGACTTATTTTTTCATTATCATCAGTTATACATGTGTAGCAAGGTTCAAGTTTCTGTCTTTATCATGGTTCAAATTAAAATTATTGCAATTTCGAAATGTTTGGACGTGTACTGTAGCACCTATCCTCATATTATCATTTTACATGGTATGATATAGACAGCTATATTCTATCATCAAATTTTTAGAAAAAGTTATCAGGTAGTTTTTATGGTATTCTTGTTTTTCTGTTACAAGAATAATAATAATAATAATAAAACCAAAACCTCTCTGGGAACCATCACCGTATCGTGGAGAGGTTTGTGTGTTCCTATGATCCTGAGAGCTGTGTTGTCTGGAGCCTTGTGCTTCTGGTAGGGTCTCCCACGGCAAAGTGGTCTCAGGGGAGGGGCCAGACAAAGAATGGTTCAGAATACCCTTATGGAAGATCATTTAAGAGGAGAGCCAGGCCCAGAGGGAGGGCTAGTTGGCGAGCGCCTGGTGGTTGGGTTTGCCACGGAGCCCATGCGGGCACATCCCGAAGAAACAATGTGGCCCCATCCTCCTCTTCATCTTATGGGCCTACCACTCGTGGGAGGAACCATAGGGGTCAAACGGGTCAAACCATAGGCGCTGTCAAACGGGTTGCAGCGAAGGTCAGGAAACTTGACGGACCAGACCCGGGCGGCAGAGGCTGGCTCTGGGGACGTAAAACGTCACCTCACTGTAGGGGTAGGAGCCAGAACTTGTGCAGGAGCGCTACCATTTAGATCTGGTGGGGCTTACCTCTATGCACAGTCTTGGTTCTGGAACCGTTCTCCTGGATAGGGGATGTACTTTATTCTACTCTGGAGTTGCCCAGGGTGTGAGGCGCTGGGCGGGTGTGGGGATACTAGGAAGGCAAATAGGCAATTTTTTATCTCAGCCTAACCTTTGACCTTGTGAGGTGACCCCACTAAAATAAGTGTCAGAGATGGTGAGACCCTAGGCTACATGTGTGACAAAATTCACAACTTTTTAGGGTTATAAAAATAATCTGGCGGGCAAGATTTAAATGCCAGTGGGCCAGTTATGGCTCACGGGACGATATCTGCCGACCTCTGGTCTTAGTATTAGAATGTTTATTTTCTATAGAATATGATAGCCTACATTTGAATGTAGGCTAATGTACATTTACATACAGTATCAACCTTTATTTTTGGTGCCCGGTCTTCCATCCAGAATACGTTTGGGCCCTTCATAAGAACGAATTTGGGCACCTCTGGGTTAGACTGATGAGGAAGAACTAAAGTTATAGTGATTCAATGAAATAACAACTCGTCAACCCTCACCTGTATATATTCAGTGAGTGTGTTGAACACCTGTTTAGCAACATTAATAGCCTTTGAGAAGTTCCTTTGACCCTGCTCATCAATTACATCCTTCCCAGAAAAGTACCAGTAGAAGTCGCTAATGGATTCCTGCAATGGGAAAGGTATAACTTACTTCTTTATTCAACCACATAAACAAATATGCCAGCATAAAGAGAAATAATGTACCTGCACTCTCAGGAGATAGTCCACGGTGGAGATGATGATGTTGACTGTTGTGTTGTTACCTGTCTGTGTTCTCAGGTAGTTCTGGAAGTCTAAAACAAAGCAAAGCACATTGTGTTGTGTTGGGAAACACACATTGGTTACAGGAAAGTATAAATGTCTACTTTTTTAACTGCTTCCAAAATGTGTTCTAGTAAAATTTTATATTTTCATAAAAGATGTTTACATTGCTTTAAATGGCCATTTGGCTGTTAGGTATCAGCAGAGTAGCCCTAATTTGCTGGTGGGTGGGCGTACATTAAACTAGGTGAGTGATTACAATTTCTTGATGTTTTATTGTTTATTCTGATGTGCCTTATCAATGTCAATTTTATTTGTTTCATTGTTTTTATTTGTTTGTCAGTGAGTTTCTTTTTTTTGTTACGATGCAGAACTTTTGAGTTAAAGTCTCTGTTGAAGCGTGGAAGCTCTGAAAAAGTATTTTGATTGGACAAGAGGCATGAACGGCGCAAACATGGTTACCACCCCTTTTTGGAAAGATGCCACATTCTAATTTGAATGGAGGTCAATGGAGTTGTTTGACATCAAAATACGGTATGTTAAAATAAAAGTCCAGTTTAGCTAGGCTAGTTATGGGCTGGACTGGATATGGCAGTATTTCACTTTTCTTGTTAGTTTATATAGGTGGATAGTATATCACTGTCTGCTACTGTTTACTGTTTATGTTGGATAACCAACACTTTACAGAGCAGTACAGGCAGGGTCGGACTTGGACTGAAAAATGGCCCGAGAACCATCTAGACCTTGTTGGCAAATACAAATCATCCACTCTAATACAGATGCAGTAGTGCTATATAATTTTGTAGATAGCCTAAGTGGCCCTTTCTCTTGGCCTTTTATTTGATTTTAATGTTTAAATATAAATTAGGCTACAATCAGTAGCTTGTACAGTACATTAAGAACTAACTAGGGCAAATCTATCAGACCTTTATGGGAATATGACACTGTGTAAACCCTTCTAAATAATACATTTCACTGTATAACAACAGGTTACAATAATGTTTCTATGTCTGCTTGGATGGAAGGGAGGAAATAAGCAAAACTCAAAATAAGAGTGATGCAATGAATATACTTAAGTAAATGATGCCATCCAGTTCTGTTGATTTCGGCGGTAATATCGTAGATATAGCATATTTACAAAAATCACAAAACGTCTTTTTTTAACACAATGTCTACACAGAAGCCAAATGTCAATGTTTTGCATTCATTTGCACCTAGGTAGCCGTACAGATCGCTCAACAGAACATATCCTAGCCTTTGATATGTGTTTTCAGTTTGTGGTGGGCAGAACTTCTGACGGAGGTAAGAGGTTATTGTGTTTTAATCGACAAGCTTTCTCTAGAATGATTTAGATACCTTAGATTTACCTAGGCTATTGAATGTGTCACCAAAACAATTGCCCTCTCTAATTTTCTGATGAAAAACACTGCACTGATGAAAATGAAGATATCCTGTATTATGGATTAATGTTATTCTGTCAGGGATGGCTCTGGCTGTAGCCAGTGTTTATTACATTTAAAACTTGCTATATCCGTGGCAGCATAATAGAAATACAGACAGCCCCTCCCAAAACATTTCTTATACACTTTTATACTGGGTCCCTGATTGGGTTGTTCCATTAACAGGGGTTCAACATTGCAACACCGCATATCATATATTACCATATGCTATTACTTTAACATTATACACACACCCACATCCACTTATACTGTCAAACAACATACTTACAGTAAATATCTGTAAACACTAGAACTATTAACCCCCCACTCTCCTATCCTTGCCACTTGGTCTCTCCCGGAACCTTTATATTGGTGTCCATATACCCAGGGACTCTTTTGGCTGAACACCCTGGAGCAGACAGAATAATTGGCCCTTTTCACACTTCAGCGAGCTGAAGTGCATCAATGCTTCCGGTCGGATTGTATACGTATTGAAAATGCTGCAAACGAAGAGGAGGGTTTATGATTGCTGCGTACTGTTGGAATCTGGGTGGTTCTCCTAACACCAGTTCCTGCGTGTTCTTTGATGGAGTTTAAGTAGGAGAAAACAATGTGTCCAAGTTTAACAAATCAGCTTTAATAGTAGATCAGATATACAAGTCAGAGTTCTGGGTCCCTTCTATTCCCTGACCGATAACATGCAATATCAGCAGTTCACAAAGTCTGACTACTCTCTTGCTTCGGACCCAGGGATTATATAGCACATAGGCGTGGCGTGTGTGTGTCCTTGGTGGTCGGTGTTGTTACTGAGACACCCCGTGGGGGCCAGCCTCCACCTGGGTGGTACGGTATTGTTGTGGAATGGTATGTCACAGCTCTAGACACACAGACGACTGCAGCGTGGCATACATCACTTCCGCACATAGCATACTTCATAGCATAGCATATGTAGAAATATTATTATTTGCTAGGCAAGGTTAAGTTTATTTGCATATATCACTTGTTTAGATATCATTTTAGGGCTTGTTGGTGTGTCACAATATTACTTGAGTGTTAATAGAATGGAGAACTATGTGGCAAAATAGTCAGAGCATCTGGATGGTGGAAAGTGGAAAGTTACAGAGAAAAACAGGTGAGGGAGGCAGTTCAAAACCGATAAGAACGGTAGGGCAGGGGAACCAAGGGAGTCAGAAACTCTCGTACCAGTGTGTAACAGTGGTGTCTCTGTACC
>JAODTR010003519.1:0-12722 GCA_025399935.1 Amblyopsis rosae
AATACATGTAAAAATACAGAAATAGCCTTTTTTAATACAAAAATGTAATTATTTTTTCAATTATTTTTATATTTATTAAATTATTTATACATTTATTCATTTATTTATTCATTTATTTATACTTTTATACTTTTATTTATTTATTCATTTATTTTTTATTATGGCAGTCCTGGTCATCCATATTCGTCGTCCATATTAAATCACTAACCAATTATCTAATTTAGGCCAGTTTAATACGTATTTGCTACCTTACTGTACAACAACAAAGTGATTGAGAACACATTCTACCAACATGGACTAAAGCATGGATTAAAGTTAAAGCCTCAGTTAAAGCCTGAGGGGGAATATTAACCTATATTAATTAAACGCAAGTTGCTGCGTTGTGACGCCAATGTAGCCACACATGGAGACAGTGACAATATACATAGCAGCCTAGGCCACACTTAGGCCTACTGGCTATTTCGTTTAGGTCAAATTTTTGTTGACTGGAGTTAGGATTTTCGGTGTTTGAGTTTGACTAATGCAATGTGTAACATAAATGTATTGTGTACTGCAGTAGACCTACCTAGGCCTACCCTTAGGCCTATGTCGCATTGATTTAAAGCGTCTGCTAAATCATCCAAGGTAAACGTTGGTAAAATAAGAGTAAGAAATAATTACTTTTAAATAAAAATTATTTAAATAAAAATTCTTCAAACGTAGCTGTGTCCAAACGTGAGTGAAATTATAAGTATTTTGATATTTCCACTTAAATTGGCTATATGCATTTTATTTTATCTTCTAGTCAATATCCAATTAAGACAGATAGCAGATGTTAAAATCATAAAATGGAGCCAAAAACCACAAATAATAATATAAACACGGGTAAACGTTCAGTTAATTCAACTATACTTATTCGGTGTTAAGAAGCTTTAGGCCTTATAGTATTCCTGGCCTAAAAGTTATTTAAACTGTTTTATCACACGGCTATACGCATTGGTAGAAATTGTTAGATTACTTGGTGTGAGAAACATTTATTTTATAAAAAATGTAGCTGTTAGCAATAGCCTACAAATTTCTGCACTTATGTAGGATAGGTCTAGAAAGGGACAACAATGGCATGTGCAGATTAAAACTAAATCGGCAGAGATGAGGAAATGCAGAATGTATCAGTCATGTATGGCGGCATGTCTTGTCAGATTCTCGCGTTTTTAATTTAGTGTTTTTAATCGTTTAATCGACTTGTATTTAATCGTTGTGACAAATCATTTTCTTTAGCATGTTGTAGCATACCAAGTCCTTCGTATAGCGCATCCACTTTATTAGGATATAGACTACTGTTAATCACAAAAATGTAGGCCTATTTGTCTATAAAATAAACCCAAAATGTTGGGTCAGTCAAAAAGTCACCAAAATGGCTTAATGTCTCTGCAACTATAGATGCCGACATTTAAATAGGCTCTATGTGCATGTTTAATAAGACACATTTTGCCTTTATTAATAGACAAGTATATCTATAGTTTGTTACAGTTATTTCAAACAAATAGGCATATTTGCCAACTGTTTTAATTCAATACCGTGTCTAAGGGCAATTTCATGTGATAAGATTAAATAGGCTACATTGAAGATGTTTATTGAAAGTAAATCAACATATTCAATTAATAATGAAATCGTATTAAAATGCTCACATTATAAGTTACATGTACTTACAATAGTAAAAGCCATTCCATTCAAAGTGATACATGAACAATCAATATTAATACACATTTTTAGAGCAACAATTATCTCCATAATTTGGTTTAAAACTGAATTGAGCATGTATGCCAACAGTTCTGTATACACTTTGTGCACACTTTTTGACCCCCAAATAGTTAGGTAATTATTCACATTTTATCAAAATAAGATAATAAGTTAAAATCCAAACGTCTGTAGGAAAAAACCTTCTCGTTTTGTCCTTATCGGACCATAGCTGTTTACACTGAGCACAAAGTTAGAATAACTAGTTTATCTTCTGCCAGGCTATTTGGCAATGTAGTCCATATTTTCTCTATTTCCAGTGAGACTTTTGCTAATAAAAAATATTTAAATTATTTAAAGAATTCAATAATAAAATCTAGAATTCCGGTAATGAGTCAAACATCCTCAATATGTAGGATATTTTTGTGTGTGTTATGATGTCTGTTTGGCTCTCTGTTCCAAGGTTGTGAGTATAAAAAAGGAAGCATGGTGTTTTCCAAGTGTGTGTGTGTCTACAGGTGTGTAGTGTAAAACGTAGGGGTGGCGTATGTTTGAGAGCCCAACATAAAAGGCGAGAGCACTGCGGCGTGGCTCGGCGTGAGGAATGGTAGTTGTACCAGACCCCCCCCTGGCCCGTGGTGGTGGCTTGCATACCCCGCTGCATGCATTGATAGATGTCCCCCCATCGGAGGAGAGGGACTCAGAGGGCTCAGACTCCCTAAGCCTCCTCCACCACCTCCCCCTCCCCCTGAAGTAGGGGCGCTGGTGTCAGCACCAGGGTTCTGTTTCTTCCACTTGGTTCTTCTGTTCTGGAACCAGATCTTTACTTGGGTCTCAGTCAGTGACAGAGAAAGAGCTAGGTTGAGTCTCTCGCAGACGGACAGGTAGCGGGTGGATTTAAACTTGTTCTCCAGTGCCACCAGCTGCTCATATGTGAAGGCAGTCCGTGCCCTACGGGGCTTTCCAGACTTGGAATCGGAACCTGAGCGCTTCCTCTTGGGCTTACCCTGTTGTGGGCCTTGTGTTGATCCACTGTTCTGGATGCTGTTGATTTGTCCCGTTGAACCCCCTCCGGGGCTCTTTGTATCTCTGCTGGGGTCCACCACCTGGCTGTGTTGGCCCAGCTCCCGTTCACTGATGCTGGGTAGTGTCGAGCTGCTCTCCTCTCCACTGTAGGGCTCGTCTGGAGTCTCAGAATCTGGGCTTGCTGCTGGATGGAAGTCATTCTCATCTAGTCCTCTGTAGGAATAACCTTCTTCTGGCAAAATATAACAAGACACTAATTTACATAGCTGTTTAAGTTGTATTAATTTGTCCATGTGGTTGTTCACTCTGGGACAGTTACTAAACATGTAGGCAATATTCCTCTACTCTATTAATCTATTACTTACTGGTGTTTGTTGACTATATTAATACATAGGCCATTTTTTTATTTATTAGCTTTAGAGATATATGAAATATGCAAAAAAATACTAAATCATTGCTAGAATAAGCCTACCCTATAAACTATTAATACATAATGAATAATATATAATATGTGATGGTTGTAATAATCCTAGAAGATGTGGGGGACCATATATTTCAAATTAACAACTAGCCTATGCCTAAAAACACAAACACATTTCACTGGAGAAAAAAATGCAATGTAATAGGCCAATCTGCTCAAAACAGTATAGACAATATATTTTTTGTACTTATCAAGTAGACCTAAATTAACTTTAGGCTACTTCCTATATATACGCAGCAGAAGAGAGCGAGAGAGAGAAAGAGAGAGAGAGAGAGAGAGAGATAAAAGACTCGAACAAAATATTGGCAATTTTTAAGAACTAATTTACTAATTGATTGTTTGAAAATGTTATCTAATTCCTACAGTATGCTATACATAGCTACAGGCTAGTTTACACATATGACAATATTTTTTTCTAGGATAATTGTTGCATATAAAACAATGTATGCTTTATTTAATGTTTCTATAGCTATGATAGGCTACATTGGAATGACCCCTGAATCTCACTTAGGCTATATATATTGACAAGCTTTAAAGTTGCAGTGAAATGGCATAACTGTAGCCTATTGTACATATTTAATGGGCTACGCTACTTAATTTTATCAGTCGTTTATTTTTTTTATTGTTTTTATTGTTTATAAAAAATTTAAAACAAATGTTGGGGTATACTTCATTTGTCTTGGTCTGTTTTGAGTAGGCTATAGTCTATGCCTATTAAATGTTTAATTTATGACATAGGCTAGGCCTCATTTTTCTGACGTGGCCACGAATTAACTGGGCCTATGGTATGATTTAAATAAGACATAGTAAGAAACATTTGGACAACATGTTTGGAGCAAATCGAATATCCCTATCACTTGTAGACCTATGGCTAAATTGCAGAAGCAGAAGTGTAAAATGGCTATGGCATGTTACCATTTAGCCTATCGTATAGGCCTAGTACTAGTGACAGTCAATTCGAGGTTTTTGTGAGGGTGCATTTTACACGTAAAAGCAGAGAGAGTATTTAATTATATTTCAATACAAATGAGAAAGTTGAACTTGATTAGGTTAGTTATTAGATTAAGACAAATGTTCATAGGCCTACTAAAAAATAAAGACTGAAAAAAAAATTGTCTTCTAGCTCAACGTGTAGTGTATATAAAGTCAGTGTATAAAACCAGCAAATCTAACTAACATGCATCACTGCGTAATTAATGTAGACTGGTGTCTACATATACTGGTGTCTATATATGGCCTATAGGCCTATAGGCTAGGCAGACCGGTATGGTCGTAAAATAATGTAGCCTATTCTGAATACAATTAACTTTTTCCATAGAGAACATGGGATTTATAAAATAGCCTAAGTATACTGTATTGTTACATTCGTTACATTTCATTCGGATGTAGGTTTGTTGTGAGAACAAATAAAATACAAAATCCCACCACTTCCATCTTAATTCGGGAAACTAATGTGAATATAGGGTGAATATTATACTACTAGATAGATCGATATTTCGATCTCTCCGTCCCTCTCTCTCTTTGCAGAACCTATGCTGCATATTTTTCACTTAAGCTTCCTTAAGGCCAAAATCGAAAATGTATAGCCTAATTGATTTAAAAAATAAATAATAATAATTAATATGGACTTTATTCGTATTCGATTATGTCTGACTATACTTTGCATTGTATAGGCTAGGCCTAGTATCATAGGCGATAGGAAAAATGGGGTCGAAATAGGCCTCGGTTAAAATAATAATAAATATATTGACTATAATTTAACAGTTTGGGACAATACTTTAGGCCTACATCTAAATTGGCATTTAGGTATAAACTTTCTTTAACGTTTGGCTACCGTAGACTACCGTTAATTATAGGCTAATTTGAATAATAGCCTATTATAGGTCAGAATAGCCTTCATAGCCTATTTTACGATTTACTATTTACACATTTGATTAGCCTATATGACAACTAGGCCTATCTGCATGTTATTTTCTAGTGCACTGGGCCGATGTTACTATATTTAGGCTACTTTTTAATTTAGAATTTAAATCTAGAAACAATTTGCCATAGCATAGGTTATAGGATACTAAAACACATGGTGGATGAGTGTTCTATTTCAAACTTGTTACAAAGTAGACATATGTGAATTAAAATATTACAAAGGTTAGGCTATAGCAACATTTAACCAAAGCAATGTCTATCGTGAAGGGATTTTACCTAAATAGAACTTACTGAGAATCTCGCCTGTTGTTTTTTTGCATGTCATGGTCTCGTATTTTTCATAACAGTTTTTGGTACTGTGATCTAAACTGGAACGAAGTTCATCATGCTCGTGCCCGCTTTCAGGTCCTCCTCTCCGATTTTCAGTCCCGCACGCGACAAAATCTTTGTCCAAACGGTGGGTCTGTTGTCTCCGGCTGCTCGTGAACTTGTTTGGATCCAGAATGTCCAAAACAGAAAAGGAAGTAGTTCGGTGTCCTGTTGGGCCCGTTGGGCCAATTGACCCCTGACAGACAGTAATTGGATCAAAGGTAAGGTTATTATAGCCTTGGATTATTAAGACTGTAATAGGCCTAGATATTTTTATCTGTCTTTAATATTCACAGCGTTCTTAGCAATCTATTATTTAAGATAGGCCTATGCTTCGTTTTGGGGCAACAACAGGCTATAGCCTATTTTTATTTACAGAGTAGCCAAATAGCATATTTACACGTATTAAGATAAGCCATCGAAATATCCATTTATGCAGTGGTGTGGGCAAGACGATATTAATAGCACAATAGCATCCAAATGTAAACATATAGCCTAAAAGTTGAATATAGCCTAATCCCAATATCAAATAAAATTAAAATGTAATGATTGAATTGCCTATACAATTTCTGATAAGAACTATGACATTTCTAATTAATGTCTTGTGGCAGATGCCTGGGGTAATTTTACCTAGGCCGACTAATTTAACAATTAACAAACGTTGCTATTAGGCTGTGTGTCGTAGGATAGCCCATATCTATATGACTATATTAGTGTCATTTCAGTGGAATTCTTATTCGTCATTGATGCAAGACTGCCCTAAATGTATCCAACTTACTTGCTGTGGGACCGATACGGAATTTAGGTCCTGTCGGGTTGGCGGGGAGTCGGTGTGGTTTTCCACGCTCTCGCCGTCCCTTCCTGTGGTTATAGGGCAGGAAAAACCCCGCGTATCCACGGTTGTTGGTCCGTCAAACATTTCACAACTCTCCATTGATTGGATCGCCTCTCCTCCAGTTCCCGGCACAGCCTTTTCTGTGCTCATCACGTCAAATGAACTGAGGTTTTCCCGCACCCATAGGATATATTTATTTTTGGATTCGAATCTCTCTCGAATTCGAATGTAGGCATAGGCCTATAGCTTGAAATGGTTTAGTCAGTTTAGCTTTCTGTGTGGTATTTAAATTCTCACATATTTTATACCAAAATAGTTTAAAATCCCGTGATCAATTTGCCTACTCCTTCAGTTTAGAACATTCCCAAATAAAATGTGTTATATTGTCCTATAGTATCAAAGGACATCCGGCATCAATACGCTATTTAAACTGCAAAAAAAAGGAATAAAGTTCTTGGACAAACTGATAACGAACTGATAAGTGGGGATGTTTTTGCATCAGTTGGTTTCTTCGTCGTTAGAACTTATCATCGTCCTTTTTCGTTTTCCGTCATCGTCTTCTTCTTTCTTGAGTGAAAACACCAGAGCAGCCGGATTGTAACATATATATAAATATCACATGTGGGCCTAATACAAGTGTTCTTAGTGCGAAATTGGTCTGGTCATGTTTCCTATAGGCGATCTACAGTGCGCGCCGCCTCTGTCTTTAAAGGTGAGCTCGTGCCCTCTGCTAGCGGTAGATGCGCGCGCTAAGATACTGACAGTAGATTACTGCGAACTGAATTCCGATCTCTTTCTCTCGCCTAGTTTCCCTCCTCCTTTTCTGTCGATTTCTAATGCTGAATTCTGCCGCTGTCTGTGTAAGGGAAGGTCTGTCTCCCCGCCCGCCCTCTCTGCTCACAACTCCTTTTTTGGGGTTTATCCGTTTACCTTCAGGGTTTGTGTCAAGCAAGCATGTAGCCTATAGGGCACGATTGCGGCTCTCTCTCTCTCTCTCTCTCTCTCTCTCTCTCTCTCTCTCATTTCTTTGCGACCACGAAGAACCTGGTCCCTTTTAAGCGAAGGCTTTATTTATGCATTCCTATTCAGGTTTTCCAGATGTAATTGGCTACAAATTAATCCCACTTCCACTAATAGCCTATAATTTCAGGGCTGCGTGCGTCAAACAAGGCAGGGGCGGGAGGAGCAAAGAGGTGTGCTGTGTGAAGGGGTTTGTCTGCACCCCACTAGTTTATGTCAACAGTCCGTTTGAGCTAGGCTTCAAAATATGCTGACGTGAGTGCGGGGCTGGTATAGGCAATACACAGATACAGTTCATGTCATAAAATATTCGCTAGTCTTCTAAGGCTATTTAAACCATATTATGACCTTGATCGCTCCCTGTTGAGTGTAGTGTTGTGTAGCCTGTTAAACTGTTGTGTAACTTGATTCAATTTATTCCTTCATCTTTGCACCTCCAAACATTGCCTGCGTGCAGCTGCTTGATAAAACCTCAGATCAAGCCATCCCTTATCTTTAATGCAAATTACAGGGGCAAGACCCTCTTCCCAAACTCAATTATGGCCAGAATAAACCCGGTAATGTCCCTGCTGCAGTGAAATATTGATTCCTAATCCTTTGCCGTCATTACTATGCCAGAAAATAATAGACCACAGAATTGGATTTTGATTTAACACGACATGTTTATTCTAATTCTAGTGTTTAATATTCATTTACTTTTTCTACCCACAGAAAATAGAAATAGCTTTGGCGGTGTAAACACCACAGTTTCAATATTGTTGTTGAAAAAACTCAGGTAAGTAGGCTGTAGGCATTGTGAGATATTTTTCTGTCCGCCCCCACAGCCCTCATAGGCTCTACACAAGGTCAGCTCTATGTAATTGCCTTGGTCAATGATCCTTTTGAAAGAAGAAATTAAAAGTTGAGGAAAATAATGGCTTAAACAATGAGCAGCCGGTTTTCTGGGCCAGGGACATGATTAGCCAATCAGCAAACTGAGCCCAAGGGAGCAGGAGCTATTATAGAAACCCTCTGATCTATTTTCTGGCTCTGCACGATCAGTAATGAAAGAGATGCTTTATGGCTTTTGTTTCAGGCATTACATTAAATAAATATCATATAACTTAACTACAATTTAATTTTACATTCACCTCAGAAAATATGTGCCTACTGCTCCACATAAAGCATTGACAACACAACACAACACAACACAACACAACACAACACAACACAACACAACACAACACAACACAACACATACCTTTAGATTATAACATAATTCAGAAATCAGTCAAGAATATAATGCACCTGATGAACGCTTGAATGTCCTGACAGTCCTTTAGTCAGTTTATAGCCCCATTTACGTCAATACTGAATTTAGCATCATTGGCAGAGGTCACATATCCAGTCACAATACCTGTACTTCCAGGCTGAATCTTAAGGTCCAGTAGACTGTTGATTAATATGTAGTCTATATCAGGGGCTCTCAAACTTTTTAGTTCGTGACCCCCCAAATTAACAGTGCCACAGCCTCAGGACCCCTGCTATCCCCATAGGTGGTAGAATAATAACACCCATAATATTATTTGATAGTATTTTAATACAGGCTAGTAGCAGAATACATCAAAGTAATGTATACACTGTACTACTACTAACAATTATGCCATTTTGATAACTGTAATAAAATGTTTTTTCACTTCTGAAAATAATCTTATGACCCCCTCCTCTGTGTCTCGCGACCCCCAGTGTGAGAACCACTGGGGGTTTCCTATATCACAGGAAATGTACCCTCTTGTTGAATTAATATTTTTTGCTTGTAACAAGTGGTCTTGGAAACAAATGACATAAACGAAAAAGAAGGGTTCCAAAAACTCCTTCATATACCTTGATGGGGTTCTACAAGCATTTGGTTCTCAGGAACCTTTTACATATTGGTAAACAATCTTGATTTTGCAACTTCTGCCTCTACGATTTCTCTTCTTTTCAGATCAATATGAGAATGCATATTTCAAATCAGCATCCAAAATGGGCTGTTCAGTTGGTGTTGACAGCAATTAAGTGTATGTGTTCCCCACATGGTTCTTTTTCTTATCGGTTGAATGTGGTCCTATTGTCTGCTAGCACCTGTGTTCAATTGCCTGCAAATGATTTTGGTTGACAGATGCCAATTGGTACCGCCTCTATCCTAAATGACTTGGAATGGATATTTTCCAGACTAATGTACAGAGCGGAACAAATCACGGCGCTAGAAAAATCAGGATGGTCTTATAAAGCCCCCCTTTTCCCTTTGACATGCTTCCAGAACGTTTCTTCCTCAGATAAACTGATATACTGTAAAAAAAAAATTAAGGACAGCAATACAGCAAAAGTATGAAAACCAGCTTCCGTTGACCCCGGAACAGATCTAGTTGTTTAAGATTGTTTTACACTTTCAAGGTTCTGCTTGAAACAAATGTTTTTTCTTTTCTTTTCTGAGACCTCAAAGAGTGTTACATGTAAACATAAAATGTGGAACATAACCTCCAGAGAATCTTCTAACGTATGTCAATTGTTTTACAAAAAGCACTTTTTGTATTTTTGCTTTTTACTATGTTTGCAATAGGGGTTAAACATTTAATACAGCCACCTTTATTACCCTAATCTTCAATTACATTTGGTAAATTAATTATCGGCTAGATATCATTGTTCACCATCACCATGCCTCGTCTTCAGATTTACCCCCATGGTCACAATTAATTTACCTGCTGTGTTGCAAGCCCTACTGACTGTCCCCCAGCTGTCTACAGCTTAGATGGGGGAAGGACTATAATTGCAGTTTCACCCCTGCCCCCTTCAGTCCAGCGCATGTGAGAAAGGCAACGCAAAATGTAACAAGTGAACTGATCCACAGTGACCTGTCAGTTATTTCTCTTTCTCACACTCTCCCCCCCCCACACACACACACACACACACCACAGATACATGCCTGTAGTATTATTAGTTTGTTTTATAATATATATTTTTTTTATATGAAAAAGTTATAGCTTACTTGCAATTGACACAGTATATCAGCCAAACTATAATGATTTTTTCCACTGTTAGTTATATTAGTTTATAAATAAGATTGCTAGTTTTAATGTTTTGTCATCACAGCAAAATATCAATATTAAATTTAATTAAAAACATCATATGGAAAAATATTCCTGTATGCCAAAATATAATGTAGCCTATACTCTATGAGAAATAGAGGAATACTTGACAATGTCATTTAGAATATTTTGCTATTGTGTTTTATCAAGTGGCAACAGAGACACATTTATTATTCTTCAGTGTAGTACAGACAGTAGACATTATGACCTACTTTAGCCATGTACTGTATAGCCAATACATGCATAGGGAAAAGAAGGAAAGAGAGAGAACGAGAGAGACAAAGTGCACGTCTGATGCTTCTAATTATTCTAATCAAGGTTAACAAGCTCTTGTCTGCCCCTTTTTATTTCATGTATCTGTCTAATAAATCACAATTACTATAATTAGCAGCTTCAGCCAGCTCTAACGCTGTTGATGCTATAGTGAATAAGATGGTGTGCATGCTATGTGTCTGTGATGTTCTGTAATTTCCACATCATAATCATGTTTTCCATCATTTGTTGTCTACTTTAAAATGTGTCCACTTTTAAATAAGCTTAATTATTACAGTAAACAATACACTGTATGCTTCAATGTATCTTCAAAGGTTATATTTAAACTTGAATTTAAACTTCAAATTTCTGTATGTCTGCGACACTGTTTAGTATCATAGCAGTATCATCGTAAAGTGAAGTTTCACAGGACTTTCTAGGATTGGGAACATGCGTAGGGTATCAGTAATCGCCTGTTCCCTTTTTATAAGCAGGTCGGCAGAGCAGCAGACACAGAGGTGGAGGTAACATACAGAATCTTCGCGAGATGCTGAAGCTGCTCTGCTCTGAAATTGCATGCCTTGATGGAATTCGTCTTTGAGTTTGACAAATAAACGGTTCAGACACGTTCTGCCAAAAGCAGCCCTGTCTATGAACATTGGTCTTGCTACACCCACAAATGTAGCACCCAACACCAGATAATAAAATAATGCAAATTTTATAGCCAGCAGCTGAAACATCATTATTGCCTTAGCCATTCTGAAATCGCAGTGAAGCAGACAGAAGAGTTTAAGATGGTTTCTTTAAAGTCACAATTCACCTAAAGACACATTTCTGTGGTAAATACTCATCCTACACTCTTGATCTAATATGTATGTCCAATTAAATTCTATTGAGATTTTAACACAAAATTGCAAATGTATAAACAAGTCAATGCCTTCAACATGTTCTAACCTAACCCTTTTCAAGAGGAAATACTCTAACATCAACAGCAAGCCATTACATAGGAACATAATATAGCCTACCCAAGTTACTATGTTTGCCATAAAGTTGTATATTGAAATGTATTTATAGCTTCAACAACTTAAACATTTGACTTGATCTTTTATGTACTGCAAACATCCAGTTGCAGTTTGAGAGGCTTTAGATTCCTGTTTGCAGGAAGCTTACTGTTTATTTTGTATATGTTGAGATAAATAAAATATTGTACAACAAATAGAAAGGGGGCAAGAAATTATGGTTTGAAAGATGGTTTGAAAGGGAAACTGATATTGAAAGAAAAAGAGTAAACTGAGAGGCACATTTGGAATGAGTAACAAACAGAGACTGATGGTACTGATGGTGCCGCAGTTCAGCTTAACGATTCCAAATGAGCTGCGAGCAGTAAAATGCTGCCCCACCTCGCCTGACAACTGAAATGAACACAAATCAATAGTGAGTGTGTCTGTTGGTGCAAGATAAGACACACATAGACAATGTTGACTATTAAATGTGACAGCTTGAGATATTACACTATTAGTTATGCTATTTTTAATAATGTATAATATTTGGGGCCTGTAATTAATTAATCCATTGGGTCAGATGTTATCAAAATTCAGCATTGGAATGAGCGTGTGACTGTTTAAAAAATAAATAATATGCCTATTAGAAGGGAAGGTTTTGCAATATAAAATTGAGACCATAAAAAGGAGTGTCAGGCTGGATAAAACATTTTTTACAACATGTGAACTATGGCAAACAAACCACAAATATTTTTAATATATATTTTCTCTACTGTCTCCTGGCAGGAATCCACAAAGTCATAAGTATTTTACAAAGGGTAGTCTCGCAATGGCAGATGTGACTGGCGAAAGTACACTCCCGGGGACATTCACTTAATCAGTTAATCAGTGCTAATCATCTTAACCCTGTAAGGCCAATCCATCCATCCATCCATCCTCATCCGCTTATCCAGAGTCGGGTCGCGGGGGCAGCAGCTCCAGCAGGGGACCCC
>JAODTR010003520.1:1128-12722 GCA_025399935.1 Amblyopsis rosae
GGGGGTGAGAGTATGGATTGATAGATTATGGAGGGTCAGGTATACTGTAAGGGATGCTAGCTGCTGAGCCTACTATACAGTATGAATGTATAAGACAGCAATTGCAGTAGTGAAGCTGAAATGCTGTGCTATGCTATGTGTACATTTGACTGTATTCTACTATTCAAGCATATTTCTATAGTACACACACTGTATTCTCCCATTAAAAATGCTTTATCGGCTTAAGAGTACCGCAACAGTTCAATTTAATTTGGCGGCCTGCTTAGTGTGAAAGTGGCACAATAACCGGATATAAAAATGCAAACCAGATTTCTGTAAATATTTGTGATTTACTTTGGTTTGGGGGCTGCTTCAGACGTATTCACATTCCAGTATGGTAATTACAGTTTTCCACCTCTCACCATGTTGAGAAGCACAGTGGGGGTGAAACACCCGCTGCACGGACGTACAGCAAGCAATGGACGGACAAACAAACACAGTGCTTACACCAGGGGTGGTGTCAGGTACTACGTGACAGGGCTCAGGCCTGTCATGCATCGGAGAGGCCAGCAGAGGGCGCATGCCGGGGTGGGAGAGGCTGGCAGTGGCCTGGCACAGACGGCGTGTACCCGTCATAGGGGACATAGCTGAACAGACGGCTGTGGGAATCTGGGATGTGATATAAGAATTCACCCCCCGTACAGTTGCCATCAATGTGGAAACTAGCTATAGAGACCAGGCTGTTAATATGTTATTTCTGCTGTAAAGTTGGACTTTGTTTTTTAACATCGGAGTCTATGGGGATCATAGACTCTCGCCTTTGGAGCCATCCTCAAGTGGCCATTCAAGGAACTGCCGACTTTGACACTCGCGCGTCGGATGACATTTTCTGGGACTAGCAGCGTCAGGACAGGGACACAAGTGGGAGAGAGAGGACAGGGAAAACGTTGAACGGGGTGGAGAGAGAGAGAGTGTTGATAAGTTGTAGCAGTGGAGGAAGGTGTAATTTGTACTCAAAGGATATAGCATGCCAGTTTACCCGTTGAAGGCGACCATGGGTGAATGCAGGCATTC
The DNA here is from genome assembly GCA_025399935.1 of Amblyopsis rosae. NCBI lineage: Eukaryota > Metazoa > Chordata > Actinopteri > Percopsiformes > Amblyopsidae > Amblyopsis > Amblyopsis rosae. Next base: position 2,182 of record JAODTR010003520.1, read on the forward strand.
AAGTGTCACCACTGAACTGCATCCACAGATTTACATTTCAGTTTTACACAGAGCGCCCTCTTCCAAGAAACTGGCGTCCATTGGGTCTGCACACTTTGTCAAGCCTAGTTCAGGTGACACAGCCGCCCGTGAAAGGAATGCCAGTCAGGTTCTTTCCACATGGTGAAAATAATTAGAAATGTCCCTGACTGAATGCAGCAGTGAAACAATGCTCTTTGAAAATGGCTGGACTTCCTCCAAAGTAATTATAACGACACCTTGGCTGGAAATCAACAGCTTGCCACAGACAAACTTTCCCTGTCTCCTCAACGTTGAAATACCGGCGTACGTTCACACATCCACAGTGTAGTACACACACACACACACACACTCCATTTCAGTTGATCACCCTTATCTCACATCACTTCCTCTGTTGCTAGCAGTATATCCCAGCATGCTAATGGCTTGACGCTAGGTAAATCCTCCTCCCTGTAATGTAATTACACTTTAGTGAGCCACTGCACAAGCAAACAGGACCAAATCCCTTTAAAACAAGGTACTGTACCATTACTCTGACCCCCACAGTATCTTAGATATCTGGGCATTCAATGGAGCAATCGACACACATAGCAACGTGCACAGAGCAACGACGACCCCCATCCTTTGCACGTGCATTTCAGCTGCGTTCATTTCACTGGCAGAACAAAGTAGAATAAAAACGGCTTTGTTCCAGCAGCCATCACTCAGAGGAACAAGTAGTAGCAACATTGTTCAGAACATATAGAAGCAACGTTTAATTGATTTCAGTCATTCATTTTAGTACTCTGGTTATGAGAACCTTTGTTGTGTTTGCCTAGTGTCTGTGTTTCTACTGTAAAATGTGTATAAAGATTAATGGTATTTGGTCTAGCCTACTCTGCAAAGCAAATATGTCTACGGATACAGTGACCTCAACCTGAACCATGTGCGGCGCGGGGTTCACGCGCGGTTCACTTGCGCACACGCATCGGTCGGAGATGAAATGGCGAAGATGGAGGCGATACAACGAGAAGGAGAGCAAGAGGGAGAGTGAGAAAAAAGGTTTGCGCACATCAGGAGCTTGATGGATTCTCTCGGCCCTCTGACACTGGACGCATTGGCCTTTCTCGCTCTCTCTTCTCCTCCCCATCACTCACGACTTCCTTCTTCACCTTGATGTGAACGATATTAAAAGCTAGATTCGGTGTCAATTTATTCCGTTCGCCCATTCCTGAAATATTTATATGTGTAGAGGCTGCCTCTGCTCAAGCATTCACATAGCCGTGCCATAGCACCCAGCTGCTGGAGGAACAACTTCGCGTGGAACAGACCGGTGTCTGTAATGGCCACATCTGATAGAGAAATACAGACTGGCTGAATTAGATATGAGAGGATCAGTCCCATGGAAATTACCTGCTGAATCATGGATAGGCTGATTTTATTAGAAGGGAAAATGTTAGCAGGAGAAAAGGGGGAAAAAACACTATGATAATAACTATGTCCTGCATGTGCAGACACAAAAAGTGTCATGGGATATTACATTGAAAGACACACATCATATATGCCCAAGCCCTTCAAACCAAATGAAAGCAGCAAGAACACTTTTAGAACTTCCATACTTTCACAGAAGCAACACGAGTTCGAGTACACTGATAACATGTTCAGCAGAGAAGCTGGATCCGTCAATGCAACAATCGTATCCATTGGGGATTTACTGTATTGTAAACAACGAATATCTGTCCAGAATTGAATTGTCAAGGCTCAGACATGCACATACGCACACACTAACACACACTCACACGTGCACCCGCGCGCACATAAGCGCAGGAACACAGTCACAGCACAATTCTATGATGGTGAAGATGTCATCCTCATCTGAAGTCATTTAGCGTCACATCAGTGTGCTCTACTGGGTGAAAACATGACAATGCAAATCCACTGTGTTTACAAGCGCTGCTCAGTCACGTCAAAATGGAAAAGGTCAAGCCACTCGCCGCCCGTGATGGCTGATCTAATCGGTAAACATCAAACCCCACCTTCCCACATCTCCTCCAATTGTCCCCTTTTTGAACACAAAGCATGAGCAGAGAACACAGGCATTTGATGCCAGCGTTTCCTCTGCGACACAGAGCTATTTATTTACCCTGATGTCCCCTTGTTGCGCACATGGATAGTCTTATCTGATGTAATAATCCCAATTTGAGTGTGTATGTGGCACGCCTTGTGACATGTAATCCACGCCGTCTCCTGTTTCTGACGCAGGCGCTCAGCTCATTGCAATTACCTGTATTGCACGTCGCGACATATAGGGTCTGATCAGATCTGTATCTGATGAAACGGAGAGCAGCTACGACTGCTCAGGTTACAAACACTCCATGGCCCGCTGCTCGCACTCCAGCAACGCATAGGAATGGCTCTTAAAATACCACCAGCCGCAGGTCAGCTAGCTAAATCATTGTTGGCCGTATGGTATGAGATCTGGGGAGGGCTGGGGAGGGCTGGGGAAACCTGCGCTCTTGCGATGCCACTTAAAAACCCTGCCTTCCGACCAGGCCGGTAATCAAGCCAGTTAGTACTGTTTGCAAATGGGCATCGTGTTGGGCTGCCTTTGATGCCTGTCTCCTGACAGATGGGGGGTACTTAAAATGTCAATAGACTCACAAGCCCCTTTGTTGGACTGTAAATCAAAATTCTACAGTATACTGTGCTCTGTAATACGTGGGTAGTGGCTTGAGCAGATGGAATTAAAATGTGCTTGATTACAATTGTATTTTGAGTCGCCTGCATTTTTTAATATGCAGCGGGGAGCAGAAAAGCACAAGTCGTGGACATATTCACATTTACTTGACACGTGTGTGTTGTATACTTTTTCGACAGCAACAAGCCTGATATCGCCAGACCTTGTGGCACCTTGAACAGCATTTAGACGATTATCTTTACATTAAGATGTCACTTTCGTTGAGTGTTCAGACCACCACAAGTGCCTCATTATTCGACAGTGCCTCTTAAAGGTTTCCATGGTGAGACATTATTTATTTTCAGATATTATGCGAACATATTTAGCAAAACGGGATGTACTCAAACATTACCACTTTAACGTCACTTCGGTTTTAAGGTTAAGTTGATTATTTTGTGTCAGTTGTCATTTTGTCTAGACTTGCTAGTGGAAAGTAAATTAAAATAAACTCTAATATTGGATAGCTGACATTTGATATGATTCAATATGTGGATAAAACAAAAAAAATCATTTATGTTTTCATGTGATGTGTATTTGTGTGTTTGAGATTAGAGTGAAGGAGAACTTCAGCATGCTAAATAATAGAGCTCTTATGTCAAGGATATGTTTTTCTCAAAAAGCGTAGCATTTATACAAAAGTATTTATTCACTGCCATTTCTTTTCAGAGCATTTGTTTTTATTCTTCTTTGTGGGATGTTTCCACACAAACCGTAGCGCAGTGTTCCTCTTAGCACTCCACAAAAAGGAGCTTTGGCACCACAGGCGCGGGCAGTTAATGCAGTTCACTCTTCAATGTGACAGGAAGGGATCTAACAGGAAACTGGTCAAGGCCTCCTGTGATTGTGGCCAAAGAAGGGATGGTGTCGGTGCACAGAGAGGAGAGAGAAGGGTGGGTGTGGGGCAGAATGAAAGAGCGAGGGAGGGAGGAACATACTGATCACATTCCTTCAGTCGGCCCTTTGACCTGGTAGATAGCGTGCCAGAGCACAGCTCCATGCGATACCCTTACCATTACCACAGCACCAACCTGCGTGGCAGGAGCTTCGGCTCGTGTGTGTGTGTGTGCGGGCATAATGCGTGCGTGTGTGTGTGCGGGCATGCGTAGGAAAATAAGGGGCGGAATTCGATTCTTGAAGCCAATGAATCCCATTAAAAGACCACTTACAGCACAATCCTTTGTTCAAAACACGTTCAGCTTAATGAACTGTCCATAAAGTTGAGAGATGGGGGAGGGGGAAGGGGGGGCAGACAATGCTATCACCTAAAACATGCTGTTGAGCATCCTGAGAAAGTATGAGCAATAAACACACTACCTGCAAAGTGAGAATATTGTGATTGTGCTGTGCCTGTTAGGACCTTTGTAATGTTGTTGCATATGAAAACACCATCATTAAGTTGTCAATTTACCATGGAGGAATAGCCGAGTGTTCTGAGATTGACATACAATCCTCTAAGCAGTAATAATTGGAGGAAGGAGGCATAGCAGGGACATTCAACAATGATAAAATACAACAAACAGTGGTGAATGATTAGGCCTAATTGGCTTGATTAACATCTGAAACAAAACAAAAAAGAAATGCTCCGTCTCGTTGGTTAGATCCAAACGAGACGTACTACAAATAAAGCTCTTCCTTATGTGCTTCCGCCACGCATTTAGCCACAGTAGGGTACTCCAGCACAGGCAGTTGTAGAGTAGAGGTGGGGGGGTTCACAGTTAGGGTCTACGGCACTGAGAGGAATAATGGAGCCGTCTCCATTGGCGACAAGGAGAGACAGAGACTATTTTTAGCAAATTCATTTAAGGCTCTAAATAATTAACTGATAATTATCTGGCAATCAAGAGTAAGAAAAAATGATCTCCCTTAGAGATATTTTATTTTTTTGTCATGGGGCAGAGCAGGCACACTAGGGGCTTTGTGTGCCTCATCAGTCAAAAAAGTACAGGGTGTCACACTGCACACAGCGCAGAAGAAAACTAATTGACGGGGTGATACAGTAAAATATACATGCTGGAAGGCAAGTGGAATTGCCAATGATTAGCGCCTAATGAGTGACAGAAAACTGGCACCCACAGTCCACTTGGTCAGGGACATAATGGACGTGCGAATCAAGCTGTCTGCTTAATATCTTTCTCTCTCTCACACGCGCACAGACATTGACGGACACTAACGCATTCATACTGTAGGGCCAATGGGATCAACGTCGCATGGTCCAAACATCACTGATGTACACCAACACACCAGCAACCGAGGCTGAACGTTAACGGTATAATAAGACTCTCGCTTGCTAAACTCAAACTCAACTCAAAACAAAAGCACCTCTCCATTCAATGCCATAAGGCGCTCCCTCAGAAGCTCTGCCACACATTGGAAATACATTGCGAAGGCTAGGATGTTGTTGTTGTGTGTGGCCTGAACCACTGTTTATGTTCCTACTGTATTTACTCTATAGAAGTACCATATTTTTACAGCGAGAACAGTAAGCTAGAGGACTGCAAGAAGATATTTGTGAATTTGACAAGAAGTGCATCTTACAATCACTGACTATACCTATAACACACAATGAGTAGATACTTCAGCCTTGTGGTGGTTGGAAGACATCACAATTCATTCTAGTATTGTGATGTTTATTTATCTCACCACTTTTTTCCCCTATTTTACAATAAACAGCTCCAGTGAAATTTTTTCTTTGCAGAGATTCTGCTTCTTAAGTTACGACCTTTCATAGAGCAACGCTACAGATAATTACTGGAAACAATCTGCACCTCCTGAAACTGCAAACACACAATATTTTACGTTAGCTTTGCTCAGTCGGCTGCGGCGGGCTTTGTTGGCTATCCCTTCAGCCCCAGGTACGGCGGCTCAGTACCCTAGAAGATACCTCCTGGAGAAGAGGAGAAACAGCTAAGCCAGGATTTCCCAATTTTTTCAGCCCGTGACCCTCCAAATAACCACGCCAAAGACTCACAACCCCCGCTACCCCCAGAGGTGGTTGAAGCATAACATCCGTACTATTATTTTATCATTTAATATAGGTTTTATCATTTAATATAGGTTGGTAGCAATGTAAATGCGTGTAATAACAAAACAAACAAATTCTAATCATAGAATATATGTATACTATATATTTCTGGAAATCATCTTGCGGCCCCTCCTCTGTGTCTCACAGCTCCTGGATGCGTGTGTGGTCGAGCACCTGTCTGTGGAAATCAATGTGCATTGGCCCCTGGCCCTCCACTACAGCTCCTACATACCTACAGCATGCCTCCTCTTATCCCTGTACATTCCCACTCCTCCCCTCCTCCCCCCTACCGCATCGCTGGAAATGCACCCTGCTCCACTGGAATATTCACGGGGAGCCGTCTGAAGTCTAGAATTCTGTCAATCCGTCCGTCTCGCTGTCACATGTGTTTCTCCCCCATTCGTCATCTGTCACCTCCGAGGCTGATAGCTAATTTCAAAACAGTGTACCGCCTTTCCGTGGAGGTGTGGGAGGAAGGAAAACACAGCGACACAACACAAAACACCCAACGCGAATAAGCGTCTCAAATCTGACAGCTGTTTTTGGGTAATATCCGTAAGAAAGAGCTATGCGCGGTGCAGTGAAAGAATGTTGACGGGCCGGGAACTAAATAAGCTTTCACTTAAAAGAAGCTGCCGTGGTTTTAAAGTATCAGCGTGACAGGTCGAGCAAACGCAACATGCAGACATGTTAGCCGACCGTGTCCTTTTCAGCCGCTGGCCCTTTCAGAGGGGACGCAATTAGCTTGATGGTCCAATGTGTGTGGGAAAGGATATATAGTTGACAAGCCTATAGCCTCCACCCGACACACACACACACTCGCCCCTCGCCCTTACAGAGCTGCCCCCCGTCACAGCACAAACACCACCGCGGTGGAGGAAACGCCAGGCAGGCAGATAAATTAGAGCCTCCCCGGCTGCCCTCTCATCCACAGGCTGTCTACTTTCGTGCAGTAACGACAACACTGTCGGTAACATCAACACAAAGTGTTGTGCTTCCGCGTTCTGAAACAAGCTCCCGACATTAAAACTTCACTTTCTTCAGCCAATTATGTTTGCTTTTCTCCACAGAAACCTGCTGCTATCTGTGAATATCGTTGTTACTGACATCACTGGATGTCAGTAGGTAACAACGGGAAAAAAGGGTTGGCAGGGATTGTGCACAGCCAAGAACTACAAGATATCAGTGAGCGGATTGTTAGAACAGATATTATTTACCTCCATTACATGTGATATTTGGGCTGGGGATATTGGACAAAAAGTGTTTTCACAATCTCTGAAAGACGAGCATGGAGGTTGTGTGTAAGAAGGGGGTGGGGGGCTGGAGAGTAAAGATGTTAGCTGAGTAAAAAACGGTATTGTTACCTTTTTCGGCGCGCCTCAAAGACAGAGCTCTCATATACTATTCTCTCTGTAAATATCTGGAGGAGAGGCGATGGCTTTGGGCACTAAACGATTCAGAATGATGCGGTTCCTGCCGGAACAGTCGCCAGTGAGCGTCTCAGCACCTCCTATGCAAACAAAAGCATGTACTCTGCTACGGCGTACAGTATTCTTGGCAAGCGCCATGTGCAGACACAGACAGCAAAGTGGGGACCCATCAATCTGACAAAATCTCAGTCAAGAGAGGTACCCGACACAAACACATGCACACACGCACGCACGCACTAGCAACAAACAAGGCATGTGCTGGCTGTGGCTGCCTGCTACAAAGGTTCCATACGCCTACACTGTAGCGATTTGGCAGAGTTTCTTAGTCTAATTTGCATCCGATTACATGGCACAGAGGCAAACACTTCTAAATGGGTAGCATCCTGCTCTGCAGGTGTCAGGGGAAGGGGATGCGTGTCCGGGGACTATTCTCATTGGCCATCGTCCAATCTGACCTATGAGAGATTGTACTTAATCGTACAATCTCTATTCATTAACATCAATGGCGCCGTTACATGAAACAGACACATTAACCCACTTACGTCCCTAATTAGCATACGTGGACTTCTTGATTTGCTGTTAGCCGGTTAACTCCTGGGGAGGGACTTTATCAGTTTGTGCTCCCTTTTCACCCTTGTAGTTTGTTTGATCTGGCTGGTGCTTTTGTATGCCTATTTCATATTTTAGAGAAACAATGACAGTATGTGTGTGTGTGTGTTCCTGTGAAGGTGGGTATTGAACAGTGAAACAATCTATATCGCCCATTAAAATGCAAATGTGTTTACCAAGGCTTGCCTCAATGCTGCACCAATAAAAACCAATGGGGAACAATCATGAATCAAACTCGCACAGTGACCTATTGAATGCACACCGCTACATTGTAATGAAACAAGAGCTGAAATAAGAGCAGCTATTAGAGTCAATACACAATCTGGTGGCTTATGATAAGGCTGATGATGGCTGATAACATAATGTACACGCTGTAATCTAATGAGGAATCATACATACATAATCTTTTTAGGGACCATTGGGCTTTTGCGTAATTAATAGATGCACAGTATGCAGGTTTTCTTTACTGGATTCAAGAACTTGACACCATCAGACCCATTTTTCTTGAATCTGCCTAACAGATTACATTTTCATGATAGTCCCATTGTTTGGGGGGCTAGCGAAGATGCTAGCCATTTAATACCTTAAAAATTAAGTTTTTAGACTGAAGGGGGAGAAATAGATTCAACAAAAATACATTTGACGTGTATTTTTATAAAATGTATACAATTGTAGTTAGATTAAATTGATAAATGTTTTATATATTAATACTAAAAGAACATTCATATTAATAAACAGCACAGCCTGTGTTCACCCTTGAGACTGTTGCCTGGGCTATTTTGTCAACATAAAACATATTTGTACCAGAAAACATTTACTTGTAGTGTGGCTTCAATGCTAGGAACGTAAATGCAGACACAGCGACAACACATCGTGACAAAGCTGTTTCAATCTACTATCGGTGATATACACATATGCATATCGTATATGATATGCATATGTGATTATCACCAATAGTCACTTGGAGAGAGAGAGAGAAGGGGACCAGAAGCCAGCTAGGTAGATTTAGTAATAGAGGGGTGTAGAGAGAGAGAGAGAGAGAGAGAGAGAGAGAGAGAGAGAGAGATGGAGCTCTCATCTTTTGCAAATCGTATCATCTCTATGAAAGCGGACAGACAGAGAGAAGGCGAGTATTACTACTAATCTCCGAGCCGCACCTTGAAAGGAAGTCTGACTTTCATTTGGCACTGACAAGCTCCCACTGTGATCTCCCTGGGTGACAAAAGCTCAGAGAATAGATTGCATATTGTGTTGACTCTTACTTACTGTTATCCCACCACATGCAACCCTCCCAGTGATCACAGTAGATCCCACGTATATTCATTTACCAATACGTTTTCATGTTGAGCGTTACAAAGAAAAGTGGAGTGTTAAATTAACACTAATCGCGGAAACAAAAAGGATTACACTGTCTGATCAAACTTGTATCAAAAGGGCACACACTATTAAAATCTGTGTTTTAGATGAAATCTAATAAGCTTAAACATAAGCACGGGGCTTAGTTATGGATACAGAGGCCTATTGTGTACATAGTTCACTTGTAATAAGATAAGGAGATATTGTTGCGGGATTAGGATATCTCCCCAAAGATCAATTAGCGATTAAGTCTTTCTGGCTCCCTTACATCATTACGGGTTACAAGCACATCTGCACAAGCACGTAAAACCACGCTGGCCATATATGCAATCACAGACTGTGCACACACATGCACATACACACACACGAGTATGATGAGGAACACACACATACAACACACCGCTGCATCATGTTTAGCAAGCTGAGCATGTAGCATGCTATGGAAATGCCTTCTCCAGTCTAGCCATCACACAGAAACATGCCAAGGACAAGGCGCCCCGACCCACACCGAACAGACCACTTGCAATGCCATTGAGTCTTGGCGTGAGGGAGGCACAGCTGGGCATATCCACTGCCCTGTGTGAGATGGTGCCCATTAACGTAGAGAACAGATGCTACATTTGTTGTAAACACGACGGTAACGGCTAAAGTGACATTAAATAACGCGGGGACTAATGCTGCTTCAAGGGGAACCTAGCTCCAGTCAAACTGGGTGCAGCGGGGGCACTCTTGTGGCTAGCACACAATGCTCATCAACAGTGTACACACAGAAGCTATAAGGATATTGTGCCATTAATAAGTCACCAGTGCCATAGGATTAGATGATCAAGCCAGGCCTCATTCTTATTCAGACAACATCTCTGTATGTATGGGCTCATCCTTCTGAGACAGTCACGTCTGTGGCATTATGTTGGAGGGAAAATACATTTCTGGGAAGAACCTAGGGGCTTGGACAACACACTTCTCTTCCCTGTTAGAAATCTATTAAAGTCTGATAAGAGTGATGGGGATGGTTGTGATATTACAGGTCAGTTGGAGGTTAATTGTCAAGTCATCTGTCTGCTTGAGGTGATCACAGCGTGAAACCAGTCCTGAAGGACAGGCATGAGCAATTCACATGGATGGCATGTAGGAGATTAGAGCAGCTGAGAGGCAGAGAGAGAGCGAGAGAGAGAGAGAGAGAGAGAGAGAGCGAGCAGGGGGGCAGGGGGTGAGACAACACATATAGACCAAATTAACATATTCACAGGGGGCGCTATACAGTATGTGGGTTTGCACATGCACTTGAATGTACTTAAGGATGGGTAGTCTCTGCCTCTTCATCAGCGCTACGTCACATAAGACTGTCTCTAGTCTCAGCCTCTTCATCAGCACTACGTCACATAAGAGA
>JAODTR010003521.1:0-12721 GCA_025399935.1 Amblyopsis rosae
TTTTCCACTTTGATTTTGAGTATGACTCCATATCCAGACCTCCATGGGTTGATACATTTGATTTCCATTGATAATTTTTGTGTGATTTTGTTGTCAGCACATTCAACTATGTAAAGACGAAAGTATTTCATATGATTAGTTCATTCATTCAGATCTAGGATGTGTTATCTTAGTGTTCCCTTTATTTTTTTGAGCAGTGTATTTAATTCTACGTGATGGTTGCTGATTGGTCCAGAGTGGCTGAATGAACACTAAAGTGAACAGGGTTTAGACTATAATCTCAGTGAAAACTGATCTGAAAGCATTAGTCTGGTATAGCCAGAGTAATGGCCCCTGCATTGAATGTGAGATTATCAGCCCAGGCCATAAGGGTCTTCTTGCTATTACTCCAATCTAATTCTCGCCTTTTGCTTATACACACTGAGAGCCACGCATCGTGTGAGTCTCGTGGCTGTCTCACAGAGCAACGAGACAGATGGAGATTCATTTCTCAACAAGCTGTGATCTGTGTTTAGAGATGTGTGCTGAGGAACACAAATCTAATTAGGTTTATTATTGATTTGGGAGGTTAATTTGTACTTGGCTGGAAGTAAACACGCTGATAGAGGCCAGCTTAGTTCCGTACAAGGCATTGGAATTTCAGGGGGATAGGGGGAAGAGGGTGTGTTTTTTTCATCTTTGCTGCTTTTCAGGTGATTCAGAAAGATTATACTCTGTGCTATATTTGTCTACTCTGGTGTAATTTTCGCAGAGGCTCTAAGATCTGTCTTGGTTGGTGCTGTAGAACCTGGAATGAGAGGTGTGAGGGAGTGTGGGTTTATAATGAGCTTAGAGGCATAAAGTTCTGTGTACAGTGCGTGGCTGGTATTTCTTTTTTTATTATTATTATTTTATTTTTACAGCCCCAGGTAAGTAGCCTTGTCAGAGCCTGAGAGATGAGCCGAGCCCACACAATGTCTCGTCTTCAGTTCCTTCCCCCCCATCTCTCTCTCTCTCTCTCTCTCTCTCTCTCTCTCTCTCTCTATCTCTCTCTTTCTTGCATGGTACACAGTTGTGCTTTCTCCGGAGCAAGCTGACAGATCAGCTGTCAACAGTGGTACAACATAATTATGTTGCGTTTTGCATTTCCACCTACTTGAGGATACGCAAACATTATGGAGATGAGACAAAGCAGAGAGTAACGGCTCCCTCCCTGAGCTAATTCTGTCTGAACCGAATCTCACACAGGCAGCGCTTGGCGCTTAAATACGAGGGGTTTGATAAATGCGTGTTGTGTGTGTTTAGGGCAAGTGGGTGTCTCGATAAATCTGTCTGTGTGAGGGATTTATTTTTCTAATGTTCTGCAGGTGTGTGTTCCATAAATACCTCAGTGTCAGAGCTGCAGGGGCAACACGCGTGAAGAAACAGCCTCTCCTATAAACTGCATCAAGGTTATTAAAAGCAACATGATTTCAGGAAAGCACTAACAGCATTGTTGTATGTTGTCAAGTGGCACGGCCAGCTGTGTGCAAACAATAGCGTAGCGAGCCTGCAAGACTGCATGGGCAATAACATCAAAATAAATAAATCAATAACTATGTATCTCTGTACAGTATATGGTTGTTGAATATTTTGCTGACATCTCAAGGATTATTTAATATTTTCTGACAGACAATATCATGTACTAATGCAAATATATTTTTGTTTGACTCAGGTGGTAAATCTTAAAATATTCCCAAAATAGATTGCATAGGACTATTTTCATATTGACTGACTGAAGTATGATTACCCACAATTTATTATAGTATTGTAATTGAAGTGGATGATGATTAAAAGGTGTTCCTTTCCATATTCAGCATCAACAACTTACACTTAGTAAAAGGTTGGACATTAAGTAATGTTATACCTGAAATAGAAGTAGAGTAATGTAATGTATATGCATCCACACGCCATGGCATTGCTGTCATTAAAACAGCATAGCTGCACTTACATCTGCACCCAGGGTGAGATTATAGCCTTTAGATGGATACCACCCACCGATGCCTGTTCCTTCTCTCTGCAACCCACCTCAGCCCACCCACCACAGAGGAAGTGGGGGGGGCAGACTACCGCCTGTCAGAAGAGATCCACACAGCCCCAAACAGCTAGCCCTGCGTCTCTCACATCTCCCCAGCTCACCAACCCCCACCCGGCAGCCATCACTCCTCCTCTCCTCTCCTCTCCTCTCCTCCTCTCACCATTTGATTCACATCACTAACTCTGTCTCCTTTTGTCTGAGACTCCATTTTGCCAGGCAGACAGATCGGGTGTTGGGGATGGGGTTGGGGGGTAGGGGAGGGGGGGCTCAAATGTAATGGGGATGTGTGTGTGTGTGTGTGTGTGTGTGTGTGTGTGTTTGTGGGAGGGGGAGAGAAGAGAGCGGCTGAAACTTTTCTCAGAGGTAAAATGCCAAACCACGATGAAGTGAGCCGACTTTTATCTGTCAGACGTGTGTGTGTGAGGTCTCGTCTCTCAGAGTCCTGAGTGACAGGGCGACAGTTAAAACAGACCTGAGATCAGAGGATGGGAGCGACGGAGTGTGTTTACCTCTGATTCCGGTGAACTTGCCTATGTGTGCCCCAGTTTACCTGCCTGGCAAATTCTATGGAAATGGTATGAATTCATTTAGCTCAAATGTCAAAAGTGCAATGTGCCAAAATTACAAAAATATATACAAAACAACATTGCCGTTTGTAATACTTTCTTTCTGGTTGCGTGACCATTTGAAGTCTTGAAGGCAATATGGCCAACTAGTCACAAATGCTGACTAACTAGTCACTAGTGCCCTACATTGCTCAACCACTTTGAGGGTATGCTCTTAGTCCATGGCAACGCAAGCCCACCCAGGGCCTGGGATACCAAGGGGATTGATGGATGGAGAAAAGGGGCAAGAAAGCTTGGTAATTGAGTAAGTGCCCCTCTGTTTATGAAAAAAAATAATTTCTGTTTTTATTTTTTCTTTTCTAAAAAAGCCTTTCTTTCTTGGGATCGTTTCACTCAAAGTACATAAAAGCTCTTTGAAAGTTTCTCAGGATTCGTTGCCCTCAAATGAGACAGTCCCTGCGGAGAAGGCACAAAACACGCAAACACTAACGCTCTTTCTGAAAGAGGAGGATTAAAGCATTGACCACAAGAATGCAAGCATGTGACTTCCCCACACACGCACACACACACACCCACGCACGCTCGCATTCATTAATATTTTAACAGGGCATTCCATCATTCTGGCCCCTATCATTTTTTTCAGCTCTCGCATCTTAGCCCCATCTTATTAAGGACGCTCCAGTTGAAAGACAACAACAGGTCCCATTTTTCACTTAAAGCAAACAAACATGCGAGCGACAAGGAAGATTTTATCTCATGCTCCCCCAGCAGCAAATAATGACCCGTGTGCCAGTGGAATAGCCAGCAGAGATAAAGGCAAGATGTAAACCCATTACTTCACTCAGAAGATGCTTTCATCGCTCATCTACGGAGGAGAGGAGTGCGAAGCGACAGCAGATAAATACGAGGCCGTGGTTGTAATCAGCAGACCGACGCAGCCATATATACTTCCCAAGTTGTCATACAGCGGCGAGAGGCGACGTCCATCTTGTGTTATTTGCCTAGCGCGCTGACAAAATAAATTAGATGCAGATCTGCGACGGCAACCTCCAAACGAATGGCGCGAACGTTGCGGTGAATCTTCTGAATGATTCTGCATGTGCCTGTGAATGAGAACAACCTGCCTGCACTGGCCTGCTATAGTTTCCACACTCCCTCATATCAGTCAGAGCTCTGATACTGAGTCAGAGCCACGCACGTACACACACACACACACACACAGTAGCTCAGAAACCCCCCGCTGCCAGCACCCTAGCCTGGGTAAATATGGATCAGGAATGCCAGCATGCAGGTAACGCTGCCAACACATTCCCCTTGACACAGAGACCATGTATGACAACACTCCTTCCCGTCTAAACTTCCCCTCCCCTCTCCGGTGGGCTGTCAGTGAGCCAGCCCGTCAGGGTGGCATGTTGCCCAAATGTGCCCACTCCACCGGCCATGCCCACACACTCACATGCACACACACACACATACGTGCACCAGCTCCGGGTACGTCAGTGTCAACTCGCGCCAACATCGCCATCGCCGTGTGTTCCGCCGCTGTGGCTCGGCGATGTGTCCTTCCCGGGGAGCTGAGCGGAGGAGCACAAGGTGACTGTTGATATTAGGACGTAGAGTTCGCCACGCCGCAGCGCCCTCCTCATCGCTAGCTCACAGAGCGCCGACACATTCGTCACGTTTCATGAACTTCATTATTATTCACTGGCGGGGAGTGATTCTGCCCTGGCCGCTCGCTCGCCGTGGCGGGAATGAGGGCGAGACAGAAGGAGGGGATGACACTCTGAAATCCTTCCAGTAATCCCCTCCATACGCAAAGTTGTTTATCGGGCGGCTGAGTGGCGCCCGCTCTGTCGCTGCGGCCCGCTTGTCGCTGAGAAGCCCCACACCGCGCGGTGAGTCACGGGGGCGATCCACGCGCCGTAGCAGTCAGTCATGGCGCTGGCTCTGGCGAACACAGTTGTCAGAGGAGTGACATGCAGGGGCTCATTACGAGAGGGAGTCGTCCTGGTGTAAGGGGAGGAGGGATGATGAAATATCTGCAGGTCCATGAAGGCAGCCCCCCCCCCCCCCCCTCCTTCCCATCTCCCCTTCACACCTCTAGAAGCAACAAGGATGGAATATTTCAAGGCCTTCTTATGGCAACACCAAATGAAGGCATACAACCCCCCCCCCCCCAGCATGGCAGTGAGGGCTCTAAAGCAAGCAGGTGGCCATGTTGTCCCGGGCCAAAAAGCATAACAAAACAGCCTGGCCCTGGCAGCTGTCTAGCCATAAAACACATTTATGCCATGATATCTGTGCTTGTCCCCGAGTGATATTCAGACCAAGGGGCCAGGAGAAGTGCTGGCCGCTGTTTGTTTTCAAGGCTCACAGCCAGAACAACTTGTGTTGTTAAAAATATATGGGTCTATTTTTTTCTCTCCTCAAAATAGGATACTCTTCAGGAAAACTTTGATATACAGCGGTCATTTAATAGAGCACTTTAATAAAATGCTCTCAAAACCTTTTTATGTAATTCGTCTTGTGTTGTTGTGTTGGTTTGTTGTCATTGCATGACTCCTGTAGTATTCCATTTCAAAGTAAAGTGCCGGCAAAGGTGTCCCTAAAGTGGTGAATGCACTAGAGCATGAAGTGTGTCACAACAGCTGGACTGGCGTATTAATGGGGTCCAGTGAGAACGGCTGACCTGTAAAGCTCTACGGTCAGTGGCCAGGTGAAAACGTTGCCTCTGTAAATCTCACACAGACGTCCCCCCACCCCCCCTTCTCTCTCTCTCTCACCACACCCATCTCTACTTTTCACCGTCATTGCTAATGGAATGTCAAATCAAGCTTTGTTAGCAGCGTGTGACATTAGTCAATAGGGCTCTGATGTTTTATCTGCTTCGGGGGCGTAACTGCCTCTGTTTGTGATGTCGTTGACGTTGGCCCGCATCAAATAAAACACAATTTACAGTTTGAGGGTCACCGTCTGGCCCAGGGAGTCAAGGATGCTTTTGCTGGATTTATCACCAATAAGTGGCTTGGTATGCATCTGTATTCCCTGAATCCATTGACCCTTATGCAGCCAATAATGGTTGAATATAATTAAAATAATTTAGTTCATAAAGTTCAGGCATTTGGGTAAATGTTATTATGCATACAATGTAGGCAGGGCTAGTTGGTTGAAGCTATGGTTCTAGTATGTAATTCTAGCCACAAGGGGGAGTGTTGTGTTTACACGGTCCCTGTAAATATGTACACTGCAACTGTGTGGAAGTTGTTTCTCTCAACAGGGAGATATAAAATATGGAAATACCTTGAAACTTTTAAATAACAGACTACTATATCTTACATTTTATCAACATTTATTTCCCAGAATGTCCCTCTTTACTTTTTTCAGTAAAGTATCCACTCACTTTAACAGCCAAGGTTAAAAGACATACATCCGTGTAAACACGTCTTTGCAGTTCTGTCACGCAACCTCTCGATTCCTTTTTCTGACAGCCAGTCTTAGGTCACCTGACACATGTTATGCACCAGTCCCTGTGCCCGTGTCTAAAACCACCTTGCTGATTTAGCTTTCAATAATAAATAAAGGAGGGCACTGGCCCTGCATGTATTGCCAGTATAAGGATACGATCTCTGACACCAGCAGCCTGAATAGAGCTGATGCTGAATGATAATAGCCTCTCCCTGTTTTTTTGATGAATTATTTAACTCAAATTGTTGTGCAAACAAAACATATTTGTTAACACAATGAAATCTGGGGTGAAAGCTGGAGCTTTATCAATATTTAATTTTCACAGTAGACAACATTGTTGCCTTTGGCCAGTTTCGTGTACATAATTAATGAAATGGTGACATAACTAACCATACATATAAAATGTCCTCTTCCATCATGGAAATACAGTACATACAGTATACAGTAACAGTTAGGTGGAAGCATTACTGTTTCTTAAATGAATGCCACCCAATGTGAGTTGCAACATGAGGTACACCGAATCACCATTAAATACAGAGTTATTCTAGACATAAATATATTAACTGACTGTTTGCTGATGGATTAATATTCAATCTTCATACTTCACTCTAGAGCGTCTATTGATCTTACCATATTTAAACTTTTTGATTGATCGGGCATCAGTGTCAAGCTGCTATAGTGGAGATGTGACTGTGATTGGGGTTATTAATATTTGATTTCACGTTGAAAGGTTCTCTCCCCCCACCCCTTCCTCTCTAGCCCCCCGCTTCCTCTCCCTCACCAGCGTCGGAGAATGGATGACTGGTGTTGTCACTGCAGACCCCAGCCAGAGCCAGATGTTCTTGTCCCTAGCTTTAAGCATCTCTGGAGGTTTCTCCCCAGGCTTTGTCGTGCTGGATTGGCAGTTCAGAAGAGGCAACCAAGTCACTGGGGCCTGCCACTCACAGCCCTCTCTCGCTATCCGTCGCCAGCAGCAGGCCGCTGATACCGGCGTATGTCTGCTGCACATATCTGATGCCGGGGAAACCAGGTCCGGATCACGCCACATTGTTCCACTGGAGGCAGAGTTTGGCCGTGGGAACCAGGTCTGGATCACACCACATGGAGATAGCACCTTTGACTGACATTGACAGAAAGTTATTTTGTAGTTCTAGTGCAACCATTTGACCCAAACAGCCGACCAGAAAACAAATTTATTCTCCATGTAAACCCCAGGAGGATGAAAGAGGTCGATAAAGGCATAGCGCTCAGGAATTAATGACGGGACAGTTTTAATGCTATTGATTGTGCTTGTTGTGAGGTGCTATTCAAATACAGACACAGTGCCAGAGACATACATAATAAAAGCCAGGCTAACGGGGTGAAGGTCACGGCCTGTGCATTGGCCTGTAGCTGCCCTTGTGTGTGCGTGTGTGTGCGTGTCTGGGCTTGTGCGTGTGTGCATGTGCATGCATGCTTGCATAAGTATATATGTGTGTGTGTGTGCATATGTGAACGTGCATGCATGCATGTGTGTGTGTGTGTGTGTGTGCACATGTGGGCGTCATGATAGGAAATTGAAAAATGACCCTCTGTATTTCCCAAGCTAGCACTTCACCGCTTCACCGTGGCAGTGCCAGTGTACGTCAGCTGTAAGCAGTAATGCAGTGGTACGAGGGCCACGCTGTGCAAATGGCCTACTGATGCCATATAGACGGTTGGCACAGGCCTGGATGGACATTCAGCCTGGCCAAAGCAAGTGTCTAGCCATCAATATTATACAGAGGAGAGATGGAACTCTATGGGAAAAGCACCAGAGACATTATATAGAGGAGACAGACCACTTAGAGAGTCCTCAATAGAATAGTAATAATAGTGTGTGTGTGTATGCATGTTTCAAGTTTGCATCTCCAGTTGTTTTCCAGTGTGTTATGTGTACCTGTGTGTATGTTTCTGTGCAGGTGCAGGCATGCGTGTGCATGCGCAACATCCATGCACATGCGTACGCACACACCTGCGCACGCGCTCACACACACGTACGGCAATGTTTTTAAGGCAGCCAGTGGAACAGGGAACATCTGCAGGCAGTGGCACAAGCCTTCTGCCTTTACACACCACTCCCACGGAGCAGAGCTTGACGGCCTAGCAGGCTGTGACCTCCCAGGGGCTCTGGGGGAGCTCTTCCTCTTAAAAGCCAGCTGTGTCTCACATTCTCTGCCCGCCAAATATCCCATGGTCCAGCTGTTCACCTGAGTAGCGCGGAATATAGCGCTCACCGTCACTCCTCGCCTTTTGTGTTTTTAGAGAGAGCCATTGTGCCATGTAAGGCGAGTCACAGAGTGCACAGCCCTTTGTTCAGACTGACAAAACAGGCGAGCACGCATCTATTGTTTGGTTTGGCAGACGTTTTCCGAGATGCAAGGTTTATTTGTTTGTTTTGTTTCTTCATTTTTTTTCCCTCTCTTTCCTCCACAAATGTGATGTCAAATGTTGTGTCACTCTCATTATCTGTTTTGATATGGTTGGAGATATATGGCAGTACCTGTTCTTAATTATTTACAGAGAACTTTTCTCTTTGATAATGTGCTACTGGGTGCATGACACGTCTCTTCTGTTTAAAAGTTTAATTGCGTTTGACTCTCTGGGACTCATTGTTGAGGAGAGGAGCAAAACTTCACATCTTTCTTTTAATGTCATTCTTTATTCATGTCATATTCAAACACGCTTAAATTATCTTTGTACTGTAAAAAGTGACTTTCATTTTAAATAGTCTATGTTTGCATGCGTGTGTGTGTGTGTATGTGTGTGTGTGCGCGCACTCAATATCTTCTTGAGCGAAATTAAACAACTGCACTGTGCCCAAAATAGATCGTTCCTTGTAAGAAAATAGTCTGTACCTAATCAACATAATTCATATTCTATGCATTAGCAGTGCTGTCACACCATGGAAAATGTATTTAATTCCTCTGGTGCATTGTTCGCAGAAGCACTTCTAGTGGCTGTTGTGTGTTCCAATCTTAACCATTGATTCTAAACACACCATGCAGGTTTGAGCTATTCCAATCATTGTAATAATGTAATTCAATATGATTAATTAGACATACTGTAGTGTAGACTATATGGTGTTGGACAATATCTAAAATGCAGTTTTGATTGACGGTTGTTAATTGATTTGTTTTTGGTGCTTGCAGAGTGAAAGTCCAACGAATTTCATATATGCTAATAAAGTATGCGTTGCTGGTTAGTTTACTATACTGTATATAGTGTTGTAATGCCTCTGAATAATACGTTAATCAGGTTAGGTTAGTAGGAGGAAAGTTTAGTGGTCATGGTCAACTCCCACCGGAAAGATCATGAGTTTGAGCTCATGGCCTTTCCGGTCAAAACAGATTCAATATCTGTAATTGAAAACTTTGGATAAATGCATCTGCTAAAATCACCAAATTGTACTCCGTTATCCATTTTTACAGGGCCCATATGGTTAAGTGCAGTTATGATATTGAACAGAGGGAAAGTGGCATTTTTCTCATTAACGCCAAAGTCTTATGAAACACTTAATAAATGACAGATCAATACTACAGACCTTGAGAAATGAGAGACAAGTGTTAGCTCATAACCACAAAGATGAGGAAAATCACAGAAGGCAAAGTATATGGCTAGGTATATGGCTACATGCATCTACCAGCTAATAATACACTAATACTATTTTTGAAGGCATACGATCATACTCTCTAATATCTCTTTTCAAGACATTCCCATGACACATCCACACACAAACTTTATATAAGCCTATACTTCAATGCCTCTGTTACTGTAAGTGAACATACTATTACCATTGGCTTCAGATTTCCACAATCACTGTTCAGCTTCACTATGAGGAACCATGCGGTTTGCATTAATCTATGTCTTCTTCATATCAGGCCACCAGTAAACCAAATGAGCCAACCAGGGAATGCAACTGCAGACTGGCCATGGGGTGTGAAGTCCCCACCTCACAGTGACTGATGACTTAGCCTGGCAATGATATATGACCATCCCCACAAACCTCCTTCTATAATTTACAAGCGGGCTTGTTTTAATTTGTCTGTGCCCTAATTTGGGTATACGTATGACGTATATGAATCACAATTAGCTGCTGATGGCTAGCGCTCTCCAACAGTGGAGGCTGGCTGGTGCTAACATGTCCTTTGGCACTGACATCTTCAATGTCATCTGTCCAATCTACATAACCAGACAATTACGCTAATAAGTGAAAATGGCACATCCCCAATACTTTTTTAATGAGCACCATGTTGAGGTGAGGATTCTCGTCATGAGGAAACCCTAATGGGTTTGCGCGCGCACACACACACATGCAAACACACACATGCACACGCACGCACACACACACACACACACACACACACACACACAAACGCACACACGCACACGCACATACAGACACACGCAGGCCACTATGCTAACTCAGGGCTGGAGTTAGCATCAGTATCAACAAGTCAATTATATTTGCGTATAGCTTTAGCAAATGTGAGATATTTTCCATTTGATTCTAATGATTGCGATTAGAGAGATCGTTGAGGGGAAGTAGTTAATGGCTCAAATTTAATTTGATTGCGAATGTCTCTTTTCAGCGTGTAGTCTAAAGGAGTGCTTGTTAGATTTGTTGTGGTGCATTGCACCCCAATGTCCCTAGAACGGTATTTGTTGATCGATTGACAATACAGGGACACTAATTGGGTATGAACAGGGACACACAATATGGACACCAAAGCTTCTCAGCATCCCAGGTATGACAATGTGTGCAGCAGCATCACAAGCAGAATGTTTTCCCCTTAATAACCTCAATCCCCCTGTCGTAGTAAGCTGTGGGCTTTACGTCGCTGCGTGGCTCACAAGTTGGAGAGGCTGCCATTGTATGTAAAGGCTCACTAATAGACCCCAGTGGGGCACAATTCCTATTCCACTCATGATGAAGACTTTCTTCCTTTCTTCCTGTCTTCCAGTCTTTCTTTCTGCATCACTTTCTACAACCCCCCCCGAACCCCACCACATCCCACCCCCCCTTCCTTTGCCTTTCTATTTTACTTTTACCATCTGTTTCTCACTCCATCTTACTCTTGCTCTACTGTGCGATGCCTGTGGGCCTGCAAAATGTCTCCATCTGATGAGATGGCCTCCTTGTCCCTCTGGAAACCATTAGAGAACCTTTATGAATATGTGCTGAAAGCAGGTTTTTTCTACGGGTGCGACTGGGTGGGTGGGGAAGCAAAGCAGGAATTATACGGAGCACTAGCTTTTGCCTCAGACACCCTCTTGAACCCCACAAGAGTGTGGCGTGTTCTCAGGTCCTTGTATATCACTTAAATGTCTACTTTATTTATTTTTTGTCATCGTTGAAGTTTAAATGTACTCGTCTGCTTGTTGAGTGGCTGGTGGACGCATTGTGTGTATTTGAGTGTGTGGTTTCTCGTACACAAAAAGTTCACGTCTCGCAGTTGGTTGTCCTCTAGGTTGTGTTTATTTGATGTGTTTTTAGGTTTTGTTTAAAAAAAAAATCTCTCATATTTACAGCCCAGAACGTCTTTGAGATGCAACAGGACTCGATCTCCACTGTTATGGCATTCTGTTCCCATTAAATAAATATCACTATTTTTAAAAGCATGCTTGCTTACAAAAAAAGAAGCCATGTTGAAATATTTATCTCGTTATCCCCGAGCTGGCGGTCTCCAGCCCTAAATCGGGTTTATTATGACTATGTGCCATTTAGTGTCTGCATGGATACATGACGTTTATGAACATACATGATCATGTACCTACATGGAAGTATATAAAGCGATATAAAGTATGAACGAATATGAATGCACACAAATGTATATGCGTACATGCACGTATCAATGGATATGACAACGCATATGAACGCATTATATAGCTGCCCCATCTTTCTTTCTTCCCCTCATTTCTAATTGGTCTTTGCTTGGTTGTAATGGCATTTCACGCTAATAAAGGTATGGGGGTTGTGTGGTGTATGGTAAAGAGAGAGAGAGAGCGAGAGAGAGAGCGATAGAGCTCATTAATTGTGAAGGGGGCAACTGTTTTGAGTCCCACCTGACAGTGCATGCGGGCCAGGGTCAAAGGTGAGGGGTCAAGGGAGAGCTGCATCTCATGAATCATGCTGTTGGGAACTGGAGCCACAGAGCCCCATCCACACACACACACACACACACACACACGCGCGTGCGCGCGCAACGGTGCGCATGCATCTTTTTTTCTAGTCTGTAACTCAATGATTTTCATGAATCCCAAAACATTTGTGCAAAGCCGCCAGCAGTATGCATTCGTAAACATGTCTTACATGAAACACTACACAAACTGGACTTTTAGCAAAATGGCAGAACCTCCGGACAAACAGCAGAGAGGGTGATCAGCAGTGTAGACATGTCGGAAGTTATTTAAAAACGACGCCGGGGAAATTTGTAGCATGAGGACTTAAGAGTAATATTGAGGTAAGGAATCTACAGGGTGGAAAAATCAATTGTGCTTACAGTACAATATGTACTGTAAGGTCTCTCTTATCCTCATATTGTCACGATTCGCGGCCGGTCCAGCACAGGAGAGGGCCAGGCGGAGACTTCAGCACCGGACAGTGCTCCCAGCA
>JAODTR010003522.1:0-12721 GCA_025399935.1 Amblyopsis rosae
AGTTAAGGTATCTATGTGCAGTCAGTGCGTGTCTGCTCAGAGCCGTTTCTGGGATAGTCACGATTGGTGCTTGTTGACCGGGATGGGTTTAGCCACTAGGGACCCACTTGTCGATTCAAAATTAGTAAACAAGTGAAGACACTCCTTCCCTGTCCTTTCCTCGCCTTTTGTGACTGTAAGACCTGTAAACAGCTAGAGTCCTGTTGTTTATACTGGATCATTGTAGTTGGTTGTCCTGCATATCAATCAAACACCTCGCTTGTCAACTAGGTGGATACTGATGCAGTTAGCCAGCGCTATGTCCCAGACTTTCCATAA
The DNA here is from genome assembly GCA_025399935.1 of Amblyopsis rosae. Taxonomy (NCBI): domain Eukaryota; kingdom Metazoa; phylum Chordata; class Actinopteri; order Percopsiformes; family Amblyopsidae; genus Amblyopsis; species Amblyopsis rosae. Next base: position 319 of record JAODTR010003522.1, read on the forward strand.
GGAAAGCTGGCTCTGCGAGACTAGGCAAATGCTTACACACACATATGGCAAGCCGTTATAACATTTATTCAGTAGACTGGATATTGGATACGGATATCTGCAACGTCATTTCGCCTAGTCAAAACTTTGATTGAAGATATCTATTACGTCATTTTGACTAGTCAAAACAGCAGTTTTAGATATCTGTAATTCAGTTTTGCCTAGTAGGTGTCAGGGTACGGCCCGGGAGAGGGGAACCCAAACGCGGGAAGTAGAGGCAGTAGACAGAGGAAGTAAATATAAAACGTCTTTAATATAATAATAGAACAACAGGAGGAATTCCAACAGCAGAGCAGGTGTGTAGCACGCCAGCTGGTGATTGATAGTTGAAGCAGACAGAGCTGTCAGGCTGGTGGAAAATCCAGCTGGATTGTCGAGTGTGGAGAGGCCGGAGTAACGGCGGTGACGAGTAGCGTGGCAGTCGGATTCGTGGGAACGAACAACAAGACAGGTGAGGCTGTCGGCTTAGATGAGGCGTCGAGTTGTGGGAAGGTCGGCAGGACGGCGGGGATGCGCAGCGAGGCAGACAAACCTGGAGCAGAGTTGGCGAAACTGACAGGTCTGTAGGGTAGATGATCTCAACAGGTAAACGGGGCTGCAGGGTAGACGAAGCATCGAGAGGAATCTTCATTGAAGCAGGAGAAACGCTGGTACATGCAAACGTAATGAAGGCAATGAACTGCCAACAGGTGCTGGGACGGAAAGCTTCTTAAACCTCCGCCCAGGAAGCGGAGGTGAGACTTCTGCACGTGAGGCTAATAGGGAGCCGATGAAGTGCTGGGGGCGCTGTCCGGTGCTGAAGTCACGGCCTGGCCCTCATCAGTGCTGGGCCGGCCGCGAATCGTGACAATAGGTTTCAAACGGATATTGCCTTTCATGTGTATGGGGTGTTTCATTACAGATATCTGCAAATCAGTTGCAGATATCCTAAACGTCTATTGTTGATATCTTTTAACAGAATAATGACTGGCTGTAATTCCAGTTTCAGATATCTATAATGTAATTCTGAATAGTCACAATTACAGTTCAAGATATCTTAAATCCCCCTCAATTCAAGATATCTACATCGTTCTTTTAATAAGATATCTTAAATAACGTTTTAACTAGTCAAAATCAGTTTATTCAGTAGAGTTGACTGTCCGGAATTAATATAACAGATATCTGCATTGTAATTTGAGCTAGTCGTAATTAATTGTGACTAGCCATAATTTTGATTCAAGATATCTACAACATCATTTTGACTAGTCGAAACAGCAGTATTAGATATCTGTAATTTAGTTTTGACAAGTAGGTTTCAAACGAATATCGCCATTCATGTGTATGGGATTTTTCATTACAGATATCTGCAAATCAGTTGCAGATATCCTAAACGGCTATTGTTGTTATCTTTAACAGAATAATCACTGGCTGTAATTCCAGTTCCAGTTATCTACAACTGATTTTGACTAGTTAAAACGTTATTTAAGATATCTTAAAAGAACGATGTAGATAGCTTGAATTGAAGGGGATTTAAGATATCTTGAACTGTAATTGTGACTACTCAGAATTACATTATAGATATCTGTAACTAGAATTACAGCCAGTCAATAGTTCAGTACTGTAAACAGCACAATAGTTGGCTGGCAAAATGCATAAATATTTGACAAATTAAACTTGCATACCATTAGTGGATTGTATAAAAAGATTATCCACCACCTAAAAGATGTTGCCGGTGGCTTCAAGAACGTCAGTCGAAGAAGAATGTAGGCTACCTTATCCGGAAAATACGACCTGTGATTGGACTACACATCCAAAGACTGACCAATAGGCAAAAGACTTTTTTTTTTCTTCCCCAGCCTTTGTAGTTACGAACCATAGATTACGAATGTACTTCTATGGAGCTTCAAACCGAGACGTGCGTGAAAACACTGCCAAAATTCATTTGACTCGTAAGCTCGTAACTGTGGGGGCGAATCTCTGAAAAGTGGGTGTCATAAACACAGATCTGAAAATTTGCACTTTCGAACCGCAGGTTTCAACGTTTCAAAACTTATTTTGTTAACACAAATAGTATGATTCAACCTTTGGAACTGCAAGTTTCAACGTTTCAAAACGTTTTTCGAGCATATGCGCCCAGTTTTTCAGAACAAACTTTACGAGGTTTCAAACCATGAAAACAACCAAATGTGCCGGGAGAACACTGCCAAGTTTGAAACTCTGAAAATGTGTATTCATAACACCGTAAAACGAGAGCTACGGTGCTACAGAAAGAAAACTCAAATACAAAGTAGTGTTTTCAGAGATTGGAATTTTTTTTCTGAGATTGGAATTCTTTTTTCGTGCATTCAAATTCGATTTCGAGGTTACACACTCTAAATTACGACCTTTCAAACCTTATTTTTTCGGTGTCGAATTATGGCAGGATTCTCATCCCATAGTCTTTCAGCAGGTGCGATTGGCTCAGTAAAACTCTATATTTATGAACAGTCAGAAGACAGAAGCACCTGAAGAAACTGCCAAATATCCATGTATAATCCAAGTTGTGTCACCATGGTTAGTTCAGAATATCTTTCAGATAGTAAAAATATACTAGACTGGAGTAGGCAGTCAGACTCAAAAGCAAAGTGCCGTTTATCTTGACACTTTTCGAGTTAACTCCACCCACAAAATCGCTGGACAGACAGAAAGTGAAATAAATATACGGAGTATTTTGCGATTCAAATGGAAGTTGATTTTCATAGTTTATATGTGTTTATATTAAGCCTCTACATCCTTTAATGACATGCTAAGTCTAAAATGACTGCTTTCCCTTGACTATCCCTTTAATTCCAGATATCAACTCTACTTAATAAATGTTAAAACGGCTTGCCATACACACAAGATTAGCTCTGCAAAAGTCATCGTCACACCTAGTCATCCTGCCCTCTAAAGGCAGTTAATACGCATTGCACCCGTGGTTTCACAGCACACAATGAGACAATACATTAATACAGATATGACCTAATTAATTATAACGTTTAAAATGTATACTATTAGGCTACTAAACTATCGGACTATCATGACAAAACGCAGTCTCCGTAAATTTGTTCACTCACTCGAAACATGTAGCCTACTTATTTACAATGTCGGCTAGACCTTAATGAGCATAAGCGAGTCCCAAATTAACTCAACATAAACTGATTTGCAGTAGCATAGTAAAAGGTATGCTATTAGGCCTATTTTATTTGCAGCAGCCTAACACAAAATAACCCGCTCAATTTGTTGGGGCAGATAGACTAATCAATGTCATGTGTCAATCTATACCACACACAGTTCGGCTACTTTTCATTGTCCAGTGGCTTAACAAGGCGCGGTCGCCGTTGCGTCATGCCCACCTGAATTTACGACACATCCCACATTTCAGTAAAACGAGAATGGAGTCTTCCCAGAACTCGGTAAATCCTTAAACATACATATGTATTTGACTTGCTGTTTGTACAGCTTTGTCAATAATAATGTTTAATGTATAAGTTGACGTAGTCTTATTTTTGCGTCATTATGCTAAAGATGCACCTGCAGGCTCATCATTTAGCAAGAAATTAAATCGTGCAGACGTTTGCACACTTTGCATAGTTTAAAATGTGTCGTGTTACGCATTTAGTTTTAGAAAATATTTTGGTTATATAATATATATGATGTAGGTACTTTGTACCAGATCGGCAAACATTTGACTGATTGTTTAGATGATCATCAGATTTGTCCACCTGCACCTTGTTAATGGTTCGTGGTTAAGGAGGGTAAACGTGAGAATGAACATCCTTGCTTTGATACTTGTCGAGGGGTGTTCAATACAATCATACTTTTTTCCTACTACTACATACTTTCCATGTTAGGTGCTGAACCCAGAGCGACTTGAGGCACTAGAAATATGGCTGAAAGAGACGGACGTGAATCTGACTCAAGTCAACGGCCAGCGGAAATATGGAGGCCCACCTGATGGTAATAGCTGTAGGACTATTTGCGTTAATGTGTTTTTTGTACCAGTAACAAAAGAACGTAAGTGACGGGAATGTAATGTAGGCGATTTTTTTTTATAACCAAGAGTAGAATGTTTTTTTAACATGTAATGTTTAAAATATTTGACCATTATTACCTAAAGTTTATAAAACATGTTGTTAAACCTAGTAAGTCAGGTGGTAAGCCTAATGTTAAATGTAGTATATACTACATCAATTGATAATTTTCTATTATTAACTTAAGGCAATGTGAAAAATCTTTAAATTAAATGTAATGATTTTGTCCTAAACAAATGTAAAGCGTTATTAATCAGTCTTACTTGTATATGAACATAAACATTATTTGTATGAACATAGGACTATATTGTATAAGATTTTATTATTTGTGTTGGATTGGAGTGTTGAGCAGGGCACTGCTGCTAGTTGTGACTTTGTTAAAAGTTGTTAACATCAATATTCAGCTAAGGCTAGGCTTCTGTGTTTGACTAAAGCTTGCAATGTATGCCCTGATGTTTTAAATCTTTGCGGAATAAGCTTTATAGCATTGCACATGTAGAAACTAGGGATGTTCCTAGCGACTAATTTCGCTGTCGGTTAAACAAAATTTTACATTTAGACTAGCCGATTAGTCAAAAAATACCAAAACAATCACAATCAGGCTTAACATTGTCAGCATGTGTACATGTTGCAGTTCTTTCCCTACCTGCTGTTTTATCTCGGTTGGTGGAGATCATGTATCAGTAGGGCTGTCCCGAATACAATTTTACAGGTTTCGTATACTTGATGGTATTTCCGAACGAGTATTCGAATAATCTCTTCAAAGCACCATTAACAACACTCAACTATAATTAAGAAGTATAAACATAGCCAAAATGGCTACTTTGACATCAATTGACCCAGTCAGAGGTGTCCAATAACATATACCTCTTGCATTAGTAAGTAAGCACATTTGTACAGCACATTTCACAGACAGCAGTCACAAGGTGCTTCACAGAGGTATGCAATGTCAATACATACAAGTCAATACATACAAATTGCAATACAATTTAAGCAAACACATTAAAAATGCAATGCTAAAAAAGGCACCATAAATACCAGTAAACAGAACATCCAACTCTAAAACAAACTAAAATACACAAAACCACAAAGTGGTTGTCCTACTTAAATGCTATTTTAAATAGATAAGTCTTAAGATATTTTTTTAAACTAACCACAGACGTCAGTGATCTCAGGGGTAAAGGGAGGGAGTTCCAGAGCCAAGGCGCCACTGAACTAAATGCACGGTCACTTCTTGTTTTAAAATTAGTCCTGGGGACGACTAAAAGAGCTTGGAGGACCTTAGAGCCTGTCTAGGAGTCTGTTGTAGTAGAAGGTCCGCAACATATGAGGGAGCTTCACTATGTAGGGCCTTGGAGGTCATTACTAAAATGTTAAAATCGACTCTAAAACTAATAGTCAGCCAGTGCAAAGCCTTAAACACAGGCAAAATAGGTGTCCTATCTGCCCCAGATAATAGCCTGGCTGCTGCGTATTGAATTACTTGCATGCGGTTCAAGGAGGACTTATTTAGACAGTTATACAATGCATTACAGAAGTCTAAACGGGAAAATGTAAGCATGAATGAGCATTTCCATCTCATTTAAAGAAACCGCTGACCTGATTTTACTAATGTTTCTGAAGTGAAAAAAGCAGTTGCGGACCACAGATTGTCCATGACTATTAAAGCACGTGGATTTGACAAAAATTACACCCAGATTTTTCACGGTAGAGCTGTCAGAAAATGATAGGGAATTGATTGCCTGCCTAATCTTGGGGGTGATGTTGTCAGGAGTAATTATCAACACCTCTGTTTTGTCTCTATTAAGATACAGAAAGTTTTTTGACGTTAATGGAAGCCGTACAATTAGCCAAGTGTGTTGAATGAATAGCCTCGCTCTCTCGCTTCTTACAAAATGAGCCAATTGCAATCAATTGTGTTGACACAATGTAGGGCAGGCAATTACATTACAACATGTGGGTTTATATGGAGACAGTAGGGATTAATGGTAAAACATGCATGCATAATGTGAAAAAACAAATACTCGAATCCCAATATTTAAATCGAATACATGCCCAACGAACGAATAATCGAATATTTGGGGCCAGCCCTACGGTTTAGTTTTCAAACTTTTAATAAAAAAAATTATAATCCAACATCTTCGGAAGAAACTACCAACTCCATTTGCAGCGTCAACAGATTGTTTTGTGTGTTTCATGTGCAGGCTGAGGCAGGAGAGACTGCTTGAGCCACTACTTTAAAAAAATAATGCAATAAAATAAATTTAAGCAACTAGTATTTATGGTGCCGACTAGCAATGATCCCAACGTTTAACCGACTTATCGCACACATCCCTAGTAGAAAGTTTTTAGAAGTAGCCAGTGCACAATGGGTTATATATATATATATATATATATATATATATATATATATAAAAAGGTATTTAGGGGGATAAGTTGGAACCGTTATCCTGATAAGCAGCCATTTCATGCTGGCATGAATCATACATTGTCGCCCTTGCTATGCCCATGCTATTGTCGCAGACTGGCAAGGGCCTGCACCAGGAGCGGGCTGTGAGGTCTTCATCAGCCAGATTCCACGGGACGTCTATGAGGATCTGCTGATCCCCTTGTTCAGCTCAGCCGGACCCCTGTGGGAATTCAGACTCATGATGAACTTCAGTGGCCAGAATCGAGGCTTTGCCTACGCCAAATACAGCACTGCGGCCATTGCGGCTGATGCCATTCGTATGCTGAACGGTCACGTGTTGCAGCCGGGGGTTCATCTCAGTGTTCGTCGCAGCATCGAGAAACGGCACCTCTGCCTTGAGGAGTTGCCACTTGGCACCAAGCGCAAGGACCTACTGCATGTAGGTATAGGGTTGATGACAAGTCCTCTAAACCTTCATTTACTAAAGGAAACGATGTTGAAGTTAATTTCCAGTGTGCCGCATAAATTGACAACCACGTAATAAAGGCAGGGTTAGTCATTTTTGAGAACACAGCTAACTTTGAGATCAAATGAAAACGAGCTCCCTCAGAAGCTCCACCTCACACATTGAAACACTTTGCCAAGAGGGAGTTATTTTTTAGCGTTCACACTTTTATGTGCCTATTTACAGAGCCAGGGCTGTGTATTAGTACTGGATAAATTTTGTTTTTTCAGCTCACACAGAATGGTAAGATAGCGAAATACAAGATATTTTACAAGTGTATTTGCTTATACACTGAACAACATTATAAACGTAACACTTGTTTTTGTCCCCAGCTGAACTCAAAGATCTAATACTTTCTCTATGTACGCAAATAGTACGCATATTGTTAACAAATCTGTCTAAATCTGTATAGTGAGCACTTCTCCTTTTCTGAGATAATCCATCCACCTCACAGGTGTGTCACATCAAGATGCAGATCAGGCATATGATATTTGCATTTGCATTTTAAAATGTGTATTTCAAACGTAACTGAAATTTGTAGCAATTGCATGAAATAAATCAACTTTTTCAGATGATTTGATGGTATGTGTTTAACAGGGTGACGGTACAATATTAAAAAAATGTATAATTACCCTCGTTATAAAATGGACATTTGTCACTGCAGCTTGATACAAGACTTGATTGATCTCAAATGAAAAGATGTAACATGTTTGATGTTCAAAGGATTATATTATTAAATGACAACTGTAACCCCATCCCTCTGAATTCTGTAAGTGTGCCAGCCCTAGATATACATTGCATTTATCTACCATCAATATTGTGATTACTGTTCTTCTCTAACCCCTACATGCTAAGGTGCTGCGGGGTCTAACGGAGGGTGTGGACGGTGTGGCCCTGAAGGCAGGGCCTGGCATAGAGGGCATTTCTGCATTGGTGGTCTATTCCTCTCACTATGCTGCCTCCATGGCCAAGAAGGTCTTGGTAGAAGGTGTGTAGACTGAAATTTGTCGGTTCCTTACCTCAAAATGGGTCAACACTGATGCCAAGGCTATGCAAACCAAAGATTAGAAGCTTTTTAGCAAGTTTGCAGAATGTGTCATTTACTTTCTTTCATATCCTTAACTCTCCAGCCTTCCAGAGGCATTTTGCCTTGGCCATCTGTGTTAAGTGGCAGTCCTCAAACAGGACTAAAGTAGAGGAGCCGGCTGTGCTACAGAAAACATCCAGGAAGCCTCGAGCTACCAAGGCATCTCTCAACATCCCCAATGGATCATGCACACCTTTTCTACCTCCGGGCACCCAGGGCTTCAGCAGAGCAGTCAAAGGGCCTACCCTGCTGCCCCCCCCTCATGTGTCCCCACTGGGGTATGCAGAGTCCCCAGTGGCCCTACTGCAGAAAATGTGTGAGGTGTGGTGGGGCAGCCAGCCCCAGTACGAACTCAAGTACTGCCACAGCGCACCGGATGGGTTCCTCTACTTCGGCTACCGTGTACATGTGCCCGGCCTGGTTGTGCCCTTCTCCGGCCTGGTCACTACCCTGCCTGGGTACAGCGCCACAGTTACGCTGGAGGAGGCACGGCAGGCTGCAGCTAAGCAGGTCCTGCAGCTTCTGCAGGGCCTTGGCTAGGTAACCCATGAGCACTGCAACCCGACACTCCTCTACCTCAGCTGTTGACGGCTCCAACGTGGTTTCTTTGACGGGAGGGTGGGAAGAACATTTGAATTGTGTTCATTTTTGCATGGTTTTTACGATTCCCATTTGTGTAAGTTAGTGTTTTGAATCTGTTATGCATGCTTTTTTTTGTTGAGTGGTTTTTCTTTCTTTAAATTAAATGAGATGTGAAACTAATACCGAAAGGTACTGCGTGGGGAGATGTTTAGGGGTGTTTTCAGTTGGAGTTAAAGGCTTGCATTTACTTGTTAACCAGTGGTAGGTAGTCCTGTATTTGTCACCCTCTGAGTTTGAAATTATGTAAAAAAAGATAAATACACAACTGGCCCATGACAGGTTTGGCCAAGCTATTCAACTCAAAGTGCACATTTCACAAACATGGGGAATTTCGGACTTAACTCTAAACAGAGCAACTGGCAGAAAGTGAAATACAGCTCATGATTGATCCGTGATAATTCTAGATGCTGAAACATTTAAAATAATACTTTGTGCAATGACCAGTTTATTTGTTTATAGGCAAACATCAGACATGAAACTACATAGATGGAATCTGATGTCTTATAAATTCAATAGATCTATCAATTACTGGAGCAGACGCAATGAGTTTTCCCAAGACATGTAGACTATTTCTTGCTACGTGGAACTTGTTACTCTGAAAAGATCAGAAAAACATGGTTGGGTGTGAACATGCTGTCCTGATAACAAATAGGGCAATGCAACTGAAGCTTTGATGAAACACTTGCTAAACAGACGTTCTCCTCCTTATCTCTTCAATAAGGTCAGCTCTGGGTATGTCCACCTGGTGAATGATACATCAAGGTTAGGGATGGTACTTTTGTGGCAGTCAACCGCCTAACCCTCTAAATAGTCAAATGAGACTACAAGTGATATTGAACTTGAATAAACTATTTTCTTTAGTAGTCAATTTGACAGTGACATTATCGCTGAAATACTTTAAAAACAAAAGGTTATTGTCTTAAAGTATATTTTTAAGAAATGCATAGGGTCTATTAAGTTTGATACCAGATAGTTATCTTCTTGGTATATAGAACTGAGATAAAGCCAACAGAGGATTAAAGAAAAATCAAGATGACACTACAGTGTCATAACCTCGCCAAATTTATTTTCTGCAAGGAATTGATTAGTTGATCACCTGTGAATATTAGTTAGACCTATCAATATCTCCAGGGCCCTACACATGATTTGCCAACTCCAAAACCTCTCCATCACCTGCCGGTAGTAATAGACAAATAACTGGTGTGTGAGTACAGTCTCCTGTATTGCAACCAACCTCCACTCTGGTGGCAACTGTGCGGAGTTTGACCACACTGTTTTTCAGCTCCTGTTCTCCCAGAATAGCCACCAGGGGGATCCCAGTGTCTTCACAGTGCTGTAACTGACTGAGCAGCTTGGGGTTTTTCTTGTACATAACCTCTGCCTGCGTGCACACACAAACTGGCTGGTCAAGTATATATAATCTGTGATTGTACATAACCTCTGCCTGTACAAATGGTCACCCACCTTTATGCCAGCATTCCATAGCTCCGTGGTGAGTTTGAGCCTCTCTTCTAGTAAGTTTTTCTGTGCAGATGCCACCATAACCTGAACCTCTGTGGTCCGCACTCTCTCTGCAGACATCTGCATGTACAGACATAAAAGTGTGTTATCCAAGTTGGGTATATGCATAATTCTTCCCAAATGCTCTATAGTAACGTCTGCATAACATAATGTTGAGTTTGTAAAATATATTACAAGGCTTTAGGGCTCAGAACACTCTGGCTCTCATTTATGAAGTGTACGTACGATAAATCTGCGTACGATAATTTCCAGGCACAGGTTGGCATTTATCAATATGGACCACTTTCTACAGGAGCAGTGGCAATCAAATCTCACGTCAAGTCTCAACTCGTGTACGCGCGTTTTTGCATCATCTTACTTGCGATGCAGTATAGCGTTTATAGACCATAGGCTGATTCTGACAGACATTAATGCTTTGCCTTATGCATTCTCATTCATTTTAATATGTAGCGTGGCAAAATATTATGCTAGTTTGTAGAGCGTGTGCGACTGTGCAAGGAGCATTTGATTCTCACATCACAAGTTTGCATAGACATGACAGACAAGTACATTTAGTTCATGTGAAGAATGTCACGATCAGCGGCCAATCCAGCTCTGGACAGCGCCAGGCTGCGGGTTCAGCACCGGACAGCGCCGTTGCCACGTCATCGGCCACCTAATGCGCCTCACATGCAATCAGCTAAGTAAAGAGAAATGAGTGGCTATCATTACTTTTTTTCAAATTAAGGTCAGTCAGTCCGGAAAATTGCGAAAACTTTGAATGTGTCCCCAAGTGCAGTTGCAAAAACCATCAAGCGCTACAATGAAACTGGCTCACATGAGGACCGCCCCAGGAAAGGAAGACCCAGAGTCACCTCTGCTGCTGAGGATAGGTTCATCCGAGTCACCAGCCTCAAAAATCGCCGGTTAACAGCAGCTCAGATTAGAGACCAGCTGAATGCCACACAGAGTTCTAGCAGCAGACACATCTCTAGAACAACTGTTAAGAGGAGACCGCGCGAATCAGGCCTTCATGGTCAAGTAGCTTCTAGGAAACCACTGCTAAGGAGAGGCAACAAGCAGAAGAGATTTGTTTGGGCCAAGAAACAAGGAATGGACATTAGACCAGTGGAAATCTGTGCTTTGGTCTGACGAGTCCAAATATGAGATCTTTGGTTCCAACCGCCATGTGCGATGCAGAAAAGATGAACGGATGGATTCTACATGCCTGGTTCCCACCGTGAAGTATGGAGGAGGAGGTTTGATGGTGTGGGGGTGCTTTGCTGGTGACACTGTTGGGGATTTATTCAAAATTGAAGGCATACTGAACCAGCATGGCCACCACAGCATCCTGCAGCGACATGCCATGCCATCCCATCCGGTTTGCGTTTAGTTGGACCATCATTTATTTTGCAACAGGACAATGACCCCAAACACACCTCCAGGCTGTGTAAGGGCGATGTGACCAAGAAGGAGAGTGATGGAGTGCTGCGCCATATGACCTGGCCTCCACAGTCAACGGACCTGAACCCAATGGCTTGGGGTGAGCTGGACCGCAATATACACACACACATATACATATATATATATATATATATATATATATATATATATACACACACACACATACACATATATACACACATACACATATATATACATATACACATACACATATATATATATACACACATGTATATACACACACACATATACACACACTATATATGTGTATATATATATTATATAACACATATATATACACACTATATATGTGTGTATATATATTATATATACACATATATATACACACTATGTATGTGTGTATATATATTATATATACACACATATATACACATACATACATATACACACATACACACATATACACACATACACATATACGTATACACATATATACACACACACACACACATATATATACACACACACACACATATATACACATATACATATATACATACACATATATATATATACGTACATACATATATATATATACACACATACATATATATATGTACATACATATATATATACACATATACATATATAGACAATTTCATGTTTTCTATGAAAACTCACACATTGTTTCCTCAAATGAGTTGCAAAATGAATAGAAAATATAGTCAAGACATTGATGAGGTTAGAAATAATGATTTTTATTT
>JAODTR010003523.1:0-11178 GCA_025399935.1 Amblyopsis rosae
ACATTTCTAAGAATTTTCTTAGAATTTTGTCACTAGGAGCTACTCTTTGCATTAAGATTTTTTATGAATACGGGCCCAGATGTTTAAGTCCTGTAGTCCAGTCTCCCAATAGTTTCTTATCCTCTTCTGACATCGCCTGCCTATACATTTCCAACATTTGGTCAACAATCCACATAGATTGTATTCCCAGTTGTTGCCCGACTGATTCGACTTTGTCCCAGTCACTCCCTGACAGATGTTTAACAGTATGGAGTAATAGAGCAATGATTCACACTGAAGCACAATGTTTATTTGGTTTGTCAGATTACACATCTGTCTATTTTTATGTCATCATGGTTGCATTATTTCCCTGACTGTTGTGTTTAACTGTCATGCCAGCTAAACGGACCGTAGATGTAATCCAGTGTTCCTCTGTGTTTCTGTAGGCTCTTTGGAAGTTGTGTTTGTCAGAATGTGCCGTGCCTTCGACTCACAAAACAACACCGTCTATTTTGATGGAAAGTATGCCGGCCCAGATTTGTTCAAGTCATTAGGTGAGTGTTCCAACTTCCATGTGTCTGCAAGGGTGGGTGTGTGTGCGTGTGTGTGTGTGTGTGTGTGTGTGTGTGTGTGTGTGTGTGCGCGTGCAAGTGATGAGTTTTCATGTGTGCATGCTTACACGGGCCGCAAACAAACACACACACACACACATGATTTACTGCTCCTTTGCGGTGTGTTACCCGCTTCCCTAGTGGCTGGGGATCTGCTTTTCAGTTCCACACACTGCTGAGGGCCTTGAGCTCCAACGCTGGGCGCCCATGCGATCCTCACCTGGCTTTGCTGCCTCTACGATGGTTATTTATGGCAGAACAGAGTCGTTGTTGGGGCTGTGACGCATCTGGATGCCGTTACCGTGCGACAAATAACGCCGGATTCTGTGCCTTTTGGGACTGTTCCATCAAAACCATCATTTAATGTCTGGCGCGGAGTATTTCGGGCCTGAGCGAATATCGGTTGCTCTTGAGGCAAAGTCTCTCCGCTATCAGGTTTCCCTGCGTATCTTCGCGCCATTGAAGAAAGAAATGAAATGAATACTGTAGTGGCAGTGTCTCAGTGCTGGTGTACAGTGTTAGTGTACAACTGTATTTCCCCGTCCTGAGAGAGAGAAAGAGAGAGAGAGAGAGACATAGCCAATGCATGCAGGTCTGTGTGCCTGAGGAGCACTGCTGTCTCTCCATGCTCTCTCTCTCTAATGAGAGCTCCAGTGTTCTCCTGCACACGGAGGGGCAGGTAGCAGGGGAGGCAGACGGATAGGCTTCCAGAGACGCCATGACATCTGCTTGTCTCCCCAGCGCTCTCTCTCGCTCTCTCTCTCTCTCTCTCTCTCTCACTATCTCTCTCTCTCACTATCTCTCTCCCTTTCTCTCTTCCTCTTTCCCCCCAATAATTGATTTAAGTAAAAGCTCAGTAGCGACCTCATTTTGGCTTGCATAACACCACCCGGCTGCCAGCAGTGGCTCGTCTGTGAGTGCCGCCCCGCTCCGCCTGAGAGGCTTCCAGCGCTGTCAGCGCGACGCTCCCTGGCTTTCCTCTCTCCCCATCCACCCCCTCCCTCCCCCGTTTGCTATTCTCCCAATAAAGATCAAGAAATAATGTTGTTCTTTGGTCTTGCCCATGCCAAATGTCTCTCTCTCTCTCTCTCTCTCTCTCTCTCTCTCTCTCTCTCTCTCTCTCTCTCCCTCTCACTATCTGTCTCTCTCAGGCTGTGATGACTTGATCAGCTCCGTCTTCGAGTTTGGGAAGAACTTGTGTTCTATGCACCTGTCTGAGGACGAGATCGCCCTGTTCTCAGCCTTCGTGTTGATGTCTGCCGGTAGGTGTGGTGGCGCAGGGAATGGAGAGCTGCCATGCACTACCTTTTCCATAGACAAGGGGTGGTCCTGACCTCTCTTTTGTCATGTTGACTGGGTATAGTCAATGTTAATGTTTAGAATGCTTTAAATTGTAGGTTAATTCAGTAAATCATATTGCCATTTCTGAAAATGTGTAATCCGGGGGAAATAATTTCATTACGAACTATTGTCTAATACTTCCAAATATTTTAGCAATATACCAGAACACTTCAATATGAAAACCACAGTTGTGGCTGACCCAGCACCAAGATTCAGGCATGTGGGGCATTTTCTATGCTGCCACTTAATGATTTGTACCGACCATGTACTGACATGTTTACTTTACTACCCAGTGATTCCTGATGATTAATATTTAATTATTGATCTGTATTAGATAAACTGAAGTAACGCTGGTTGTTACCTTCCAGACCGGTCTTGGCTGCAGGAGAAGGTGAAGGTGGAGAAACTGCAGCAGAAGATCCAGCTGGCCCTCCAGCATGTTCTGCAGAAGAACCACAGAGAGGACGGTGTACTTACAAAGGTACCATCCTAGTAACCACTGGTTCTCAAACCTGTTGACCTGCAACCTATTTACAGTATTAACAAGCATTAGCAGATGCACACGATCAAAGACGATATTGAAATAATAGTATTGATTCAATTATATAGAAAATATAGAAACTCTCAGACCCTCCTAAAAGCATCTTATGGTTGCTTCGTGTCCCGTGCCACAGTTTGAGGAGCACTGTAATAATTGAACCTCAAACATTTTATTATAGGGTTAGCCAATCTGCCATTGCAGGATCACATGCAGCCAAAGCTATTTTTCTTTAGCTTTTGTTAATGCATGTGACAGTTCATGATGTGCAAGCGAGGGGGCGTCTGTAAGATAGAAGGTCCTATTTTAACCATCTAAGCACACAGTCTAAAGTGCAAGGCGCTAAAACTACATTCAGGGCGTGCACTTTTGCTAGTTTAACGGCTGTACTTACTCACCTCATTATTCATGGGTGTTATGGGGTAACAAACGATAAACCAATTTGAGTGTCATCTTCCATTCGCTTTAAAAATCCAGGCGCGCTTGCCTTGCATCATCAACTGATTTCTATAGCAGGTTTGTGAAAGCGCTGGAGCAGACCATATAGGCTCCCTAAAATATGTAGCCTACACACTAATACTATTTCACATTGTACTCTTTTAATTTGTAATCCTTTGCATGTTTATGCACTCCTGCACGTCCCTGAGTGTACACGCGTTGTGCACCTGCCATAGGTGGTACTATATTGATAATGCGCCGATAGTTGACTTTAGACCAGGTTTTTGTTGGTCATAGAAACATGCCAGCAATGCGCTAGACCACACCTCATGATTAGACCAGCACACTCACAGGCGCAAGTGCATTCGCATCCGGTTGTAAGATAGGCCCCATAGTGTCAAGTTTCCCTCGTCCCTCAGAGCTTGTCTCAATATTTACAAGTGTGTTTGCCCCCATGTGGGAGCGAGTGCACCTTAGGGAGTCATGTTTTCCACTACTACTGCTCCATGTCCTTGCTCAGCTATGTTTCTAAAGAGCCCATCTCCTCTCTCTCTCTCTCCCCCCCCCCCCCCCTCTCTCTCCCTCCCTCTCCCTCCCTCTCTCACACCCCCGCCCTAATAGCAGGACTCTGTTTTGTCTTCGCTAGAGGGAAGCTGGAGCTTCCTCCTCTCAGCAGCTCTCTGGCGCCCCCTCGCGTGGAAGTGGCACTATAACACTCCACTGGGCACCAAGTGGCACAAAGCGTCTTGTGTAGACTAGACACCTTCATAAATACAGTCTATGGTAGACTCGCATCTCTTGAAAATAAGGCGACAAAAAAAACTCGTTCTCAGTTTAAAACATCTGAACGTTTTTGCTGTGGTATCAAATATGTATCGCGAAATAAATATTTGGATCAAATAAAAATAGGGCTACCCTGCTGGATATGGTGTGAAGACGGTCAGCGAACAGTCAAAGAATCGTAAAGAAGAGACTGATGTCCGCTGGCCTCTGGTGGAGACTCTAAGCATTACTCCTATAATCATGTTGTCAGGTCAAATTACAACATCAGCAGGGGTTGGTGCGGGCTGTCAGTGGTCCAAGCACTGACGTGTCAATAATTAATAAGACATGTTTATTTAAAAAAAATATATATATATATATATATTTAAATTTGCTTTTACTATTGTATTGATCTTTTTAGTTATTCATTGTCTGTATCTTATATTATGCTTCATTGTTGAATAATATCCTCCTGTACTGATCATGATATCATATGTCATATATATATATAATGGCGATATAATAGAACCATGGTATGTGTCTGTGTCCTACCTAGAGGATTAATACATAAATAATGCATAATTTATTCATGATATTCCTCTCAGGCACCTAGAGTCACCTGACACCATGTAAGGGGTGCGATGGGGGGCGTGTATGTGCGTGTTTGTGTGTGTGGCCCCACGCGTGTGTTGCTGAGATGCTGTGTGACTCAGGTGACCCGAGCCCCAACCCACCCCAAACCATGTATTACAATCACATTAGACCTAGTGATTGTAAACTAGTAGGTTAACTAAACAAATTAGTATATAATTTAAAGCTCATGTATTTAATTATACTGATAATATAACATGTAATGTCACTTGCGATCCAATCAACCTTGACATCCCAGATCTTGTTTTATGTAATGGATATAGGCAATGGCTGACAAGCAACTCCTATGGTTAAGAGTTAGCTAGAGAGAGAATATCTATAGAGACATTGTTAACCCAGATTAGAACGGAATTTTCTCTCTAACGGTCTGATTATAATAAGGATCTAAAGCTACTGGAACAGCGTCATATAGCTTTTAGTGCCATCTAGTGGTGACAGGTCAACAAAAGCACAGCAGGACTAAGTACATTTTGAAAAAGTGAAAAACGACACAGGACAAGGACATATATCGTATTCATGCTGACAAGGCATTTATCAAAGACGTGGAAGATCCAAAATAGTCTAAGCCTTTTTGGTGAATGTTGAGGACATGTAGTATCTTTCCTAACAGTCTGCAGTCGATCGGTCACTTTTTCTCCACTCAGCAACGTTAGACCAACATACCAGCATCAATGTAATCATTTATCCATCCCCCCCCACACACACACATACTTTACATATTTTGACTACTTTCTTGTGTGTGTGTGTGTGTGTTTGTGTGTACGCAATGCTGAATGAAGACATTGAGTACACCGCTCCTCTGTTTTCTTCATATCTTCGGTTCTCCCCACCCTCCTCTTCTCTCCCCCTCCCCTCCTCTCCTTCCTCTCCTCCCCCTCCTCCCCACCCTCTCCTCCTTTTCCTTCACTCCTTTCACCACATCCCTCCATCCATGACTATGACTGTTATGTAGCGGTCACATTCACTAGCTCACATTGTCCACCTGTCTGTCAATCTGTGTGTGCGTGTGTGTGGGTGTTTGTGTGTGTGTGTGTGTGAGCCAGTGAGCTGCAGGCTGCATTATTGATGCTGTGAGCAACATGAGCCTTCATCATGCAGATCACAGGCACACATCCACAGACCCTGGAGACCGGCAGATTGCTTTTACCGTAAAGCAGACTCATCCGTTATAAGGAGTATTTAGGGCTGCTATCTGCATCACCTCTCAATCATCACCATCATTAGCGTCTCATAAGAGCATAGTTTAGAATGAAGATTAAATCAAACCCTCAGATTGTGTTCCAATATGCTAATTTAGCTGACGTGCATCGCGCAACAGGTCAGTCGTGTTATTTCAGCCCGCTATCCCCAAATCTGTACATTTTGGCAGAAGATGACACCCTGGCAGTTGGGAATGTCATGGACGGTAGACCTACTGTCAGATAATACACCGTCGGCGTAGATAGGGTGTGTCCGCTTGGAGAATAATATACAGCAGGCGCCCGATGATTGGAGGGTACCGTAGTAGGCTATACCGGGGTCACGTTCTGCCCCGACAAGACGTAGCAAAACGCAGCACGCCGTGCTTTTATTCGACTTCTTTCAGATTGAACCCCCCAGGTGTTGTAGGCTACCTGCCCTACACTATTCACGACACGTGTGTATGAAGGCTTGGGCTGGTCAAGACGCGGGTATTGGCCACGCCCCCCTGTAAGACACTTCCGCGTCTGTGTCAGTCCAGCGCCGAGGAAGACGTCCGACTGCTGCTCTGCAACCGTGCTGCTTCACTCTGGACATTACTCTTCTTACGGCACACAAGGTAAAAGAGGTCGTGTGTGCGGGGGATGTGTCTGGTCTAGCTGCGTTCACTTGTGTTACTGTGTGTGTGTGTGTGGGGGGGGCTTGGCTTCATGCTAGCTAGCCAGTTAACGCCGTGCTCCAGTCCGCCCGCTGAGGCGTTCTGTCTGGGAAGCTGCTTTAGCATAGCTGCTAGCTGTTGTTAGCAAGCCTTATTGTACAGTGCTCTATCTGCCCAGCAGCTCAGGTCTGCAATACTCTGAATATATTGTTATTCACTGTACCACCACTCACACGGGAGGAGTGTAATATATCAGATGTATGTATATGTATATAATGGGTTGATATGACAGATAATTAGTTAATTAGTTTCTTTGATTCACGCAGAATAGTTGTTTTTATTACTGTAGCAAAATATAAACACGCGGTATAATAACTCCAGAGAACCTGTTATATGTAAATTAAGTATTAATGTTAGGCGGATTCTAAAATAAAATAATTTTATGTTTGAATGATTATGTAATTTGAATAAAATAGTATCAGCCAAGGTGAGCCTAATGTCAAGCCCAATCTCTCACGTATCAAGACCTGTTTTGCTCGTCACTTCTGCCGACGTCTAAACTCTTGATAGACTCATAAACGCACATACTTTAAGGTTAGTGGAGGTCACAGGGAGCTTTTGAGTCACACCACCTCTATCTGGTCGGTCTGCTAGAGATTACATTAATGATCTACCGGCATACCAGGGCTCATAAGGTAGGTAGCCTACTTTAATAATAATCCCCAAAGGGAAATTAAGGACCAACATAAAATAATGTGCATTTGTTATTGCACAGACAATACGCATCTAGGAGAGAAAAAAAAAGGCTAAGTTAATGTATGTGTGTGTATATTTTATATATATTATAAACAAAACACTCCAGTATGTTAATATACAACAGCTGTTGGCGAGACATTACAGGCAGAATATTAACTAGTTGCAATAAATGTATGTGTAAGTGAATATAATATACAATGTAGCCTGTCTGTGCTGTGTGTATATACTGTACATGTCACAAAGAGCTAGCTATATGACAGACAAGTAGAGTCTTATTGCAGCAGTCAGACACATCTATTCATTATTTTCTTATCTGTGTCTGTCATGGTTATGGCCGCACTTACAGTTTCCTGGTAGAGAACCTCTCCGTACACAACATCGATTATGTTGGAGGTTTCCTAACATCCTGTTATTTAGCTTAAGTAATACATCTAAGTGTAGAGGTGGTTATGTATTCATGCTTTCCTGCGGTTTGCCCTCGTTCAGGTGTCTGTGCGATGCCGTTTGTATTCCTCCAACACACAACTGTTCCCTCTGCAAATACTCTGGTGTCACGTTTGTTGTTGAACATCCTCCTGTCAAGCTAATTGGACTCCCTCGCTTAGTTGGTTGCCGTGGACGACGGTCTCCACCGACAGTTAAGGGATTGGCTCATTTGCATGTTTAGGGCAACGTGTGTGCGTGTGTGTGTGCGTGTGTGTGCTGGTAGAAACTGCCACAGTAACTAACTGTCCCATTTAACTAAAGATAAACCACGTTGGCCCCTACTGTTACATTAGCACTACGCACCTTTAAGCTTGGAGGGTCTGATATGATAGGGTCCTGTAAGCACGTCTGGCTGTTAGTGCTGTCACTGTCAAGACAGCTGCTGGCGTGATCTTATTGTATCAGGAACATGATCTCCTCAGCTCCCATTGGTGGTCTGCATAATCGCATCGACGAAAGATATTTAACCTGACGTCACTGAATAACGTTGACGTTCCATGATCTCTCATTGTTACATCGCTGATAGTTTCTTCCAGTGTGTACAGGGCTTAATGATTTTCTTTCCCTCGAAGTTAACTGGTTCATACTTGGAGATTAATACAAATGTCCACTGGTTCTTTGGAATAAAAAATACAAAAATAGGCTTTATAAAAATAAACGTTATTTGACTTTTTGCTGTTGATATACTGTTTTTGTTGTCAAATATCCCAAAACAACTCTGCTGTATTGCGTGACTATGAAATTAAAAATGTAAATGTAAACATTTTCGTGACTGGATGCAGGTTCCAAGGCACTGGTACCGTCATGGGACAGCAGCATTGGACAGTCCCTGGTCTCGCCTCTGGTTGCCGGAGCTAGCTGTGAGCTAGCTGTCCGCTAGCTGTGAGCTAGATGTCCGCTAGCTGTGAGCTAGATGTCCGCTAGCTAGCTTCTATTGTTTAAATGCAGTACATTTATTCATGGCTGCCTTTATATTATAATTATTTAATTTATGTGCCTTGTTTAGAGGCACCTCAAATCCACAGCGTGTGTGTGTGAGTGATCGTATGCGTGCGAGATCTGATTTGAGTGCATATCTTCATCTGAAGTTGAGCTGGAAATCAGAGCTTCCATAAATCTACCATGAGCTTTATTAGCATGACTAAAACAATATATTTTTAAAAATGATAAAGAACATAATTATCAAGCCGTTGGAAGTATTAATGACAAAGCATCAAAACATACCAGCAAAAGTACCAATTTGGTATGTCATTTAGTAAAATGCAATGTGAATTAAGATGCAATAAACAATAGTCTCTTCTCTCTCACCTGCATTACTTTAGCTCACTATAAAACAGCATTGTGCATTTTGGTGCCAAGCCGCTGTAAATAACTGCTGTGATATGTGCACACACAACATATCCAGCGTAGTCATAGTTAGTCATTGTTCTCTATTTTGTTTATCTGGCTCGCTCAGCTATTATGAAACACACTGATCCTATTATGCAGGGCTAATATCCTAGCAATAATCATGTTAGGCAACATTTATTATTCACTTTATATGGACCTTAAATTAACCATAGCCTCGATTGAATCTTATTGGTTTATCATTCAACCAATTTGATTGTTGTTTTTTTTTTGTATTGGCTTTAATGGACCTGGCCGGTTACCTTAATTACCTTTTTAATAGAGTTCAGGCAACGTGTGGGTGTATTTGTGTGTGTGTGTGCACGTTAGCCTGGTACAGTACGTGTAGCCTGTCTCGCACAGGCAGATTATGTGTGCTGGAGGGTGCTGAATCTTCCTCTGAAGCATTCTGCTGGGCTTCACTGGCCATGCGTGTGGTGGCGCTGTTGTTATTGCTGCCTAGTCAACCAGAGCTATGCTAGCACCATAGCTATGCTAGCACCAATGCTATGTTAGCACCAGTGCTATGCTAGCACCAGCACCATAGCTATACTAGCACTAGTGCTATGATAAAAGTAGCACCATAGCTATGCTAGTACAAGTGTTATGCTAGCACCAGCACCATAGCTATGCTAGCACCAGAGTTATGCTAGCACCAGCACCATAGCTATGCTAGCACCAGAGTTATGCTAGCACCAGCGCCATAGCTATGCTAGTACAAGTGTTATGCTAGCACCAGCACCATAGCTATGCTAGTACAAGTGTTATGCTAGCACCAACACCATAGCTATGCTAGCACCAGCATCATAGCTATAGTAGCACTAGTGCTATGCTAACAGTAGCACCATAGCTATGCTAGTACAAGTGTTATGCTAGCACTAGAGAAGCGATATCGTCTAAAGATCTACATCTTTAATGGCCCTGTCACAGGGACATTGGGAGAGGGGGGTGTTGTTTTCAAATTCATCAGCGGTTGCTTTGCCATCAGACGTCTTACCTTGGTGATACTATCTGACATCCGTGTGCAGGATAGTGTTTGAGGTGTGTGTGTGTATTTATAGAGCGCGTTATGAAAACCTGTATGGCAGTTACGATACTAACATCCATGTATCGAGAGTCTGTTGTGGTTTGAGATGCCACATCAGATGCGTGTGCATGTACTGTATGTATATTTATGTAGCGCATTGTGAAAACCTGTCAGGCAGATACCACAGGGCAGCCAGGGAGGCGTACAGTGTGACCGCGGCATGCTGCAGTAGGAGCAGCCACACATCAACACCCGTAATAGCCACAGACTGGTAGAACGGGCCTGTCTGCAGCCAGCCACATACTTCCTCTGGGTGGCCACCTCAACCTTCTCCTCCAAACATCTCACACGTGCGTCCTGCTGCTGTTGTGCCCTTGGGCAAGACACGTGAGTTACATGGAGGAAGGACGCTTTAGTCATTGTTTGTGTTCAGCACGCACAGAGAATGCAAAGCTATACCTTTACCGCCGTGGGAGCTGCTGGCTGTCTTCTCTGTGCAGCACTGCATTGCTAAGAAGGCCTCCAGTGTTAACACTGGGGCCTAGATGAGGCTGCCTGCCTGTCAACAGTGCAGGCCCTGTGCCCATGCAAATCATGCAGATAACTGACTGCAGTTTGCTGTCGGGGTGACTGGCTTTGATGCTTCCACAGAACTGGGGACAAAGTCCTGCCCCATTTCAGAGTACTGTGCATGTAGCTAGCTATCTGTGTACACATGGATAAGGAGAACATGAGCTCACACTGCTGACTCAAGTATTCAGGCTCTCTGTAGTCCCTGCAGCCTGCAGCATAGCTGTAGTGACAAGGGTGTAAGTGGTGGCCGGAGCTTAACCAGGTCTTCGTTGGGGATTATAGGATAGATTGAACCAAAGTGGGAAGGTAAGGAATGTTATTGGGATTATTGATTTGAAGTGGGAAGGTAAGGAATGTTATTAGGATTGCTGAATTGAAGTGGGAAGGTAAGGAATGTTATTGGGAGGATATATTGAATTGAAGTGGGAATGTAAGGAATGATGATTCTAACGGGCTTGCGTTTCTCTGGTGATGTGGCCAGTGATTGATATTACACAGATTGTGAAATTCTGGGCCGATACGGATGTTTAAAATAACAGTTTGGTCTATAACCGGTTTAAAATAAGTTTGGTATATAGCCAGGGGTCGATGTTTAAAATAACAGGTTGGTCTATAGCCAGTGGTCGATGTTTATAATAACAGGTTGGTCTATAGCCAGTGGTCGATGTTTAAAATAACAGGTTGGTCTATAGCCAGTGGTCGATGTTTATAATAATAGGTTGGTCTATAGCCAGTGGTCGATGTTTATAATAACAGGTTGGTCTATAGCCAGTGGTCGATGTTTATAATAACA
>JAODTR010003524.1:0-12718 GCA_025399935.1 Amblyopsis rosae
TTTAATGCCCCCCCCCCCCCCCCCCCCCCGTCCTCCAACAAACACCAGAGGATTATTAATGACAACTCCCTTCTTGCACTCTTCTTATTTGGGTTGTTGAGCAGACCAAACAGCAGCTAGAAGCTATTCTCCATTTGTTTCCTGGCATAAACTAGAACTGTTTATTTTTAATAAATGATTCATGTTGCTGTTTTGTGTACACCATTCTACTTTTAAACTCTTTGTGAGTTTTAAACTCACAAATCATACTACACCAATTACTGAATGCACAGTATTTAGTAATGTGTCTGTGTGTGTGTGAGAGTGCACACACTCCCTAACCCTTCTCGATCAGTAAAGATAACACGAGTTTGTAATTACTCCATCTCACTGTTCTCACTGAAGAAGACACTCTGGCTGTATCGTGTTTCCTCCTCGACTACAAAGGCGCATTCTCATAACAAGACAAGGCAGCTCGTCTCTGGAGAGGTGCAGCCTCATATGCTGCACCTCCACACTGCTTTGACTGACTGTCTGCCCTCTCTTTTTTCCTTTCATTTCCTCCACACAGCTACTCGGGTTGCTGGTGTTTTTATTTATTTATTAGTTGCTTTCCGGTGAGGATGCTATCGGCTGGATATATATTATGCTGGACTGGCCTCCTGCGTGCCTATCAGCCTCGCGACACAGCTGGTCTCCCTGTTGTCGCCCAGCTGGCCACAACAGGGGCTTCAATGGCCAATGTCGAGTCTCTGTACTGCATGCCGTTCTTGCCACAGGTTTCTGCCCAGTTGGGGGCATGGGAATTAGGAGGAGATGGTGAAGAAGGTCCTTATCTAAATCCACAGGGTGCTAAGATAAAGTAGTGCTGTTGGACTGATTGGGGGGGGGGTGGGGGGTGGGGGACTGCTCGCTCTGGGTTGTGGCACTGGTTTGTGTCGAGCTCTGAGACGGGCTGCCTGGCAGAAAGAGACAACCAGGAAGTTCTTAAAATGCTCAACACTTTGTGAAGTGGTAATGCGCTGCCTATAAATAACCAGTGTGTTTTCCAAGGCACACTGGTTATTGTCTCCATACTTCTCTGTGAAGTGGGAACCCTAAAGACTTTGACCTTTTTAGTTTATGTGACAATTTAGCAATGAGACAGGCTCCTTGCCCTCTGCTATTTGTATTCTTCTTGCCCTTTTTTTATGCACTTCTCAAAGTCAGCTCAAAATCCAGTTTTTAAGTTCACTAATGTTTAAAATAACATTAGACAGTAGCTGGGATTACATGGACACTTTTGTGCCTTTCCGAATGGAATATTTTCGATTGAAGATTTCGGGTTCCCTGTTTACATGGTATGTCATCTACATAGTACGTCATCTGTCATCAAATCACCGTACTTGGTCCCATTCACTTCATTTGCGTGTGTTGCAATTGTTTTGTCCAGACTTTGTAGGCTACAGGGCTGTGCAGAATACCCTAGCCGGCATCACAAAACCACAGTAGTGGAAGATGGGGCATGCGCAGAAGAAGAACCAAGGAAGTTATCGGGTTTAACAGTTTACATGGTAGAATTCTTTCAATTGGGTAATGGAACGGGTTGTACTACCACTCTGCTTCGAAAAGAAATGTCAATCGGGTTGGGCCTTTCTATTCCGATTTTTGATCTGAAGTGTTTTATGGAGCATTTCCTTTCAGGTTGGGCTTTTAACCTGATTCCAATCGGAATAATAAGGTCCATGTAAACGCAGCTAGTGTTTGCAACAGAATACAACATAATACTCTTCCCAGTCTAAGTAATACAGTTGTCATTAATCACCTAATCATTATTTCGACTGTCTAAATAACTTGTGGGTTAGGCTGTTCACTTAACAATTGATGGTAGCTTCATGCGGCAAGTATGACTTTCAGGCTCCATTACAGAGCAATCAGTATGGTTGAACAACTGAAAGCCCCTGCACCATAAAATAAACTATAAAACCGTCTCCATCTTGGGTCACACAGATTGTTTGGACATGAACGAGTGCCATGAATCAGGGCTACTGAGATTGAGCAATCAGAATTTCTGTGGCGTATGGTGTAATTGGCATGCTTCACGTGGTCACAGTGGGGCTGGCTTCAATGGCAGTGATGAGAAATAAGCATTATAAGGGCTGTTGAATTTGCTCCCACCAGAATCCTGTGTGAGTGGTGTGTATATATACTCCTTCCAAATAGCTCACCAGAAAACTGTACCGGCTTCTATAATGAGTTCTTCTTGAAATTAGCTAAACTTAACACCGGTCTTTTGCAGGCTGGTTGTTGTCATTAACATTTTTATTTAATTGTTTTTGATACATTAGATAAAGTGGAAGACTTTAAGTATTTCCATTCTTCTGAGCTTAGTTTTTTTGGAAATGGATGAGAACGCAGCATGGATAGATCCTCACTACAGTTGCTGGTGGGCGGTGTTCTGACTGCATTTCCAAATCATCAACCTCTTTTCCGGACAAACACACTGACTTGATGTCTCTCACTGAAACTGTGAAAAGTTGCTGCCAGATTCAACAGACGTATATTTTGAATGAGATGACAAGTAAATACCCACACAGAAGTCATTCACGGTCCTTTCTGCCAGCAAAGGTTTTGTTTCTCATTTACTATTGTTAGCTTTTAGTATTCAAATGGCTATTGCCCCTACCCCTTTCTATAAGACGGGGGTTTTTAAAGGCAAAGGGCATCCTGGAAAAGAGACTCCAGTATGGCCCTAGCTGAGGATTTCAGGGTCTTTAATCTTACCTGCCACCAGGGTTAAGAAAGTGGCTTTTAGGCCTGGTTTGTGCCTATTGTGTCTGAAGCTGCGTGCTTTCACTGCACAGCTTGACCCCAATATCTGTCTGGGTGACCTCTGACTAGTGTTTTACACTATCTATGTGCAGTGATATTTGTGTACTCGTTTCTTTGAAGCCTTCAAAAATAATAGGGCTTCAAGTTGATTTCAATTTTTTCTTTCCAGGGACAACAACTGAATGTATTTTACACCTAGATTTTGTATGCACTGGATTGGGGGGTATTAAACCACCTGGACTGGAGGTTGTCAAAAGATACCTAACCTTTCCAGCATTTCAGTTAGACTCACTCATCGTAAAAGCTCTTAGCAACATGCTAATAGTAATCCCCATTTTATAAATCCCCCCTATCTATCTCTACTTACTCAGTTGCTGGTACCTCCCCTCTGTCTGTCAATTCTCTCTCCCTCTCTCCACGACAGCCTTCTCAGTAGGATCGGTTGCCAGGAGACAGGATTCTCTCTCCATTGTACAGCGACAAAGGGGGGTCTACAATCAGCAGCGCTGGAGAGAATGGGAGGCCCAGGGGGCTGTGACTCTCCACAATCAGAAGTGTGGGGTGATGGTGGTGATCGGGGGGAGGAGGCAGGAAAGTGGAGCAGGGGGTACTAGGGTTGAGGGGCACTGGGGTGGGGTGCGCCGTTAACCCAGTGACATTCCTGTTTCCTCCATTCCTGGTCTCGTGCCGTTGTCAGGCGGAGTGATCTCGGGGGAGGGAGGGGTCTCGCGGAACACACATTGAGTGGTCGGCCAGACTAACTTTTAAATTGACCAAATTTAGCTAGCTCATGGACGCTCACTTATAGTAGGATATACAGACAGACATTTGTTAATTAATACTGTGTGTGTGTGTGGGGGGGGGAGATGGTCATATATACACTTTTTTTTTTTCTTCTATAATTGTGCCTTGGACTGCAATATTGGGCCACTTTATCAGCCTGTGTTACCTTTAGGAGAGGAAGGCCAAATAGTTGTGAAGGCCAACCTGTATAATCCAGTGATTATGTAGAACACAAACTCTCTGTACACTTTCAAGCATAGCAGGGTTATGCCTGCCCACAAGAACACATGCTCCATGTTTCACAGTACAAACTGTTAATTAGTAACCAACCAACAGGCCATCTTGTGTTATTCCTCCATGGGTAGCGACTGGCAAGATATGTGATTTAAAGGTGCTTGTACACTGCCCAGACTGTGCCCAACTGACACCAACGTTCGAAGTTGGCAGTAGTTGCAGTCTTTAGAATGTTGAGAAAACCAATTGCGTGTCCAAATTGCCCACACTGTATCTGACAGGACAACTCAGACCTTGGATAATGCGACATGAAAAACCGGGAACCTATCTCAATTGCAAACAAGTCCAGCTGACATCACGGTAGGCTACTACCGCGGTTGGGAAACGGCTGCTTACGGCTCTGCTTTATTTGCGTTCCTACGTACAAAAACTACGGTAAAGTGAAGTGAGTAATTGTTATTGCCTCCTAGACACCTTCAATTATATTTGTGTGCCCTAACATTGTATACAGCTAGTTGTCATGAGAACACTCATATTGCGGTTTGTTGGAAAACTGCACATTTATTAAAATGATTAAAAGGATTTTTACTGGGCTTGTATCTCCATTATAGTAATTTGCATTTCAAAGGGATGGCCATCTGTGTGCCTATGAAAAAATGTGTGCCTGTGTGCCTAATGTTTTTAAAAGATATCCTTTATTACCAATGGAGTTAAAAGTCTGAATTGAAGAGCTGACATTCAACCGACCAACACCTTGTACTGTACAGAGCAGGTAGGCCTAGTTGTTTTGGGTTTCTTTATGAAGTGGTGACTCATTTGTTTAGGAAGAAACTCCTCTGAATGTGCCTTTCCAAAATAACCGTTCAGATTGCGTGCTTAAACCAGTGGTCAGATTAGTCAGCCTTATACATCTCTGCTGTTGACTTGAAGTTGGAAAAATCTTAAATCACCTCAGTTATCTTTGTTCTGCAGCCTATATGCACCAGTCTCACCTAAACCACTGTTGGCTCTGCAAATGTCTTACAACTCTAAACCAGCTGTTGAGCAGGAACTGTCAATTGAATGTTTGTTTGGTACATATTGGAACACAGTGCTGAGTATTAAAGACAGGGTCAGTCATTCTTGCTAACTGCAAAACAAACCACTATCACTCCGTGGTCCTCCTCAGTTGCGCCTCACACGTCAAAATGCACTGTGAAGCAGTGTAGTGGTATGGCTTTGTTGATACAAACGGTGTTCGCCACTTTATGTTACTCTTATGGAGCCAGGGTTATGTAGAAGTGTCCGATTATCTTTTCAACACGCAGGGAGAACGGTAAGCTAGCGAAATGCAAAGAGATATTTGTTGAATAATAAGTGTATTCGCTTACATTTAGCTTGCAATAGCTGACTATACATTTAGAGGAACACAGGCCAAGGTCGCAGAGGTCCTTGATTAGATGGGATCATCAGAAAATATCCTTCCTAGTATGTTATTTAACTCTGACCAGGACTGACTAGGCCAAACTTATCCAGCTGAATATTTTACTTTTCATTCGATTTGAATAATAAAAAATAAAAGAATACTTGTCACATCATCACAGCAGATGTACCCCAGCTTGCTAGAGCGTCTGATAAATTAACACAGCTTTCTGTCAAGCAGATGCCAAGTAAACTATCCGTCTTGACGTTGACAGACACAAATCTCCACCGCCCCCCCACATTTCACTTTGCGCTCACGACGATGGATCGTGCTCATCAAGTGCCTCTCTCAGAATCTTTGGCCAGAGACAGCCAGCTCTAATATTGGCGGTTTAGGCGATCGAGCTGCACTTGCAGTGTACCACATCTAAGCACATGCTGACTTGAAGGGATCTATAATAGTGGGTGTGTGACTGAGACTGTCATTTATTTTGGGTTGGTGTGTGTGTGTCTCACGCGAGCGTTTCCATATTGGCGTCTTACACAGGGAGCCGAGGGCTTGGCGCTGAATCGTAGCTGATGATCCTGACATGATTCAGGGCCGCACAGCCTGCAGCTCACACTCTCAGGACCAGCAGAACTGGTTACGGAAGCTCTTATTACACAGGACTAGCCATGCACATTCTCCATTACAAGATCAAGTACAGCTTGACCGTCAACCTTGAGACACGAGTTCCAAGTCTAAATACCAAATCCAAATTATTAGTATCATGTCGAACAAACAAGAGTCCTGTACCAATTTAATATTTGACTTTAAATTTCACGAGAACGTATGTCTGATCAAGTCAATAGAATTACTAGGGAAAATTGCCTATAGATCATCTCCATCAAACTTCATGCTACAAGTTGGTGCCACATTTCATGAATACACTCTCACTTACTTAGCCTTGTGAGACAATGCTGGTCTTGTAAGCTCCAATTTCATGTCGACGTGGATTTGTCTAGAACACCTCAACCCAAAAGCGTTTTCGCCTGTGTAGAAAACAATCTGGTTTCCGGCTACCTGAAATGTTCTTCAAGATTACTAAATCAGCGTGTAAATTTAGGTTTTTACTGGCGCTCTGACTGATTTTAAAATTGCCCTTTTTGGGGATTTAAATGAAGCATATATGAAAAATAATATAAATAATTTTACGTTTTACATTTGTGTCCTCCAGTCATTTGGCTCCATGCTTAAAAGTGGTCATGGATTTTAATGTTTTGTGCACATGTGGGGATCAGGGTTTTGTGTTTATTTATTTCATTCATTTTTAAAGCTACATTACTTCACTGTCACTAAGGCTGTCGGGGGGGGGGTTTATCTGTCTAAGCAGCATGTGACAGTTCTATTCTCTACAGACTGTGTTCCTCACTGAGGCGTAAATCACTTTTGAGTGGGGAATCTGAGGCCAGTTGAAACCAGGAAATTGTTTATTCGTTCTAAGAATAAATTTTTGAGACTATTCTTTATTCCTCTAGCTAATGTTGCTCACTTAACCTACAATTTGCTGAAGGTCATTTCGGTTTTGACCAACATCACTTGTGTGTTATTATATTTAAAACACATTTTTTTTCTTATATAATGAAGTAAGAAATTGGTATTGTTGTTTTACATTAAAATATAGCCTCTTTCAGACAAAGTGGATTTTGTGAGCCGGCGTGTCAACATTTCTTTTTGGGAACAGATATTTTCCCATTGTTTATGATGGAACAAAGATGAATTGACATTTATGTTCGATTGCCACATACTTGCAGCCTTTCCAGCCTTAATGTCCTCTATGTGTTTCCGTCTGCACAGGCATGGTCTCTGGTCTGGAAATCACTTCCACAGGGCCACAGTCCATAGAGACGGGCAGCGGTCAGAGCGTGACACTAGACTGCCAGTTTGTCCTGGCCGCTGAAGACTCTGGCCCGCTGGACATTGAATGGAGCTTGCTGGCTTCAGACAACCAGAATGAAGACAAAATTGTAAGTATGCATAAGAGCCTGTGTCCACCAAAAGCATTTTTAGAACCGAGACAGAGCGCCTGTTTTCAATACAAACCCTATGGAGTTCATCTCTGCTCCCGGCACTTTCAGTTGAAAACAGTTCAACTTTTGGAACAGCGCTGGAGTCGTCAATGTTCCAAGGATTGGTGTGTTCGAACAGCCATATTGTCGATCACTCTCTGTTCAGTCCGAATTGGCTGATAATTTAATGGAACAATCCTGTCCTCGGGGGCATTGTTCACGATATTACCTAAAACAAAAATCACGATTAATTGAACATTGTACCCCTATTACGATTAATTAACCATTATTTTGCCTGTTTTGCTTTTGTCTATGGATTATTGCTGTGCCTAGGTTTGTCATGATTTCAAGAAGGGTGTCCTGTGTCCAGGTCCCAACAAATAGGTCTATCTGTAAAACGCATGTCCCCCTATTTCCGACAGGCTTGAAAAAACCGCCCTGGAAAAATTGCGTCTGTTATTTAAATGTTTTGATTAATCGGATAACTAAATTATCGGTAATATAGAAATCCAGTCGATGCCATAGGGTGCTTCCTCAGAAGCTGTCACCCACATTGGTAACACATAGTGTTATGCAGCCTGCACCACTTTGTGTTCCTTATTACAAAGCCAGGGCAGTGTAGAAACACTAGATTATAGTTTTCAGCATATACAGAGAATGGGCAGCGAGCAGACCATGAGCAGGTATTTGCTTAACTTTTTATTATGTTACAATCACTGACTACACCTTTTAACTGGTTTTAATATTTAGTCTTTAATCTGCACAAGCTCGTTTAAAAAGGAATTGAGTGCATCATACATTTAGCACACAACAAAATAAAGTGACATTAAAATACATTTCAGGAATACCGAAACATTGTGCAACCTCAAGCTTAGCAGTCCCAACAAAATCATCTTACTGAAAAATGTCTGCAATGTGGGTAACACTAATTCTAACAGCCAGGAAAAACTAAAACTAGTGCATTCTTAATCAAATCTTACACACCCACGAAAGCAGAACTCCCCCCCTCTCCTTCTCTCATGTTAGGCTGTTTTAGGACAGTTCAGTAGTGTGTAGCGCTTTCACTGTGTTCCGCAATGGTTTCGTTTAGTACGCTTTAGTACAAATGCATGCGCGCTGCATATATTGCTAACACTATTTACCGCGCAGCGGCCTATAAGCCGGGCCAAGTTTATCTGCAACAGAGACATCAGTGGATGTATTGGGGTAGGTAGGCTACACGCACACCATGACACACATTCGTCATCTTCTTTTGGTTTCAGGATGACTGGGCGCGTTCACAACCCATTGCTGCCTCTCATTGTCCATTGACGGCACTGTTTATTCAGATCTGAGTATACAGTTCTAGGTATATTTTGCCAAGTCTACGGTACTTTTTGCAAATCGACGTATATACGTAACCGGTTACGTCGACTAATTGTCCCAGCACTAGTATCAATTACTTTTTGGTTCATCGTCCAGCCCTACTGTGCAGTATAGTGTTTTAATCTTTAGTAAACAATTTGAATTTACTAAAGTCGAGTTTATTTGACCATAGTCAAGTGTATTTAACCACATTACAATCTCAAATGGACACAGGCCCATATGACTCATTAAATAGTGCTGAATGCTTCCATCTGGCTGGCCAAGCCATTTCCAGGGAGCATTGAACCTCATCTAATAACTGGCCTCTGTGCATGTACAAAGTAAATTGCCATTCTTACATCCAACAGACATATCATTTGATTGCCTTTTAACTAGCTTTAGTTAATATAATTACTTCATCACTGTGTGTGGAGAGTCCACATTTTGTCCTTGCTTTTGTTTGTTAGCTGAATGGGACCTCGTCAATCTTGCATACAGTCTCTGTGTGTGTGGTGCCGGAACCCCGCACACAGTCAGTCATGCTCTGCTAAACACTGCTGTGTAAATAGCTCTTAATATTTGAGTTGTTGCGTGGATTTAAGTCCTCAGTAAAGTCCGCCTTGCTGGCCAAAAGCTGTGAGTTGACGTTGGCCTATGTTTGAGTTAATGGGTGTGACTGAGTATATTTTACTGTATTGTAGGGGTGTAAGAAAATATCGATACACCAGATAATTGCATTATTACGTTGCGCGATACTGTATCAATTCTCTAAAACATTATCGCTAAAAAAAAAAAAACAACATTACAAACATTACAAAGATATATTTTTTTAATTTCTTTCTCAATTTCTATGTAAAATGGACCATGTACAAAATATATTAACCTCAAAAGAGAGAAAAGATGATTTGTTACCAGATTTAGCTTTAAGCTTATATCCCTCTACAGACCCTGAGCATAACTTGCATTTAGTGTTTCTGTAACTTTTGCAGCGGCGCCATACATTAGCATTGCTATGACATGTTTTCCAGAAATTAGAAATTGCAATATATCGCCTTGCTTACAGTATCGCAATATATCAAACTGTGGCCCTTGTAGTATCATGATGCGCATCGTATCGCCAGATTCTTACACAGCCCTACTGTTTGCTTGTGTTGGTTATGTAACGGGTGACATACGATACATGCGTGTGTGCTTGTTCGTTGTGTTGTGATGGCGCAGGAAGGGAAGTGCGAGGAACCTGAGCTTCGTGTATACTGCATGTAACCAAGCCATTCACCTGCGGGGCACTCCCACCGGCAGTTGGAATGGCGTTTAATCTCCGTATCCAGGCCAGTGTTTCCTAAAAGCCACTGGGACTTCACATGTCGCGCACACATACATACACACACACGCACACGCACACACACGGAGGCGATCTGGATCTTTCCACAGTTCTGTGGCCACTCCCTTCCATCTAGTTTAGTTCTCTCTCCCCTTGAGGTTCAGTAGCAGTAACCCATCATGAAGACTGGGTTGTCCTTCATGTTTGTTGACTGAGCCACCCAGCCCCCATGCTATGCTCCTCGGTTCTGCAACCTCCAGCCTCTCCCCTCTTCTCTCTCCATTGTCTAGAACAGGGCTTCAGGGACGGGAGGAGGCGTGGGGTGGAAGATGTATACACACACACACACACACCCTACTTCAGTTTTGACCTACTTTGTTTTATATACAGTAAAATGAGAAGCACTCGTCGTGAACTGTCGGTTGGTTAAAATGGCTTCATCTCATTTGTGTGTTTCTAATCTATTTGTGGCTTGGATGATTAAGCCCCTATTGTGCTTTTTGATTAATCCCACCCGCCCGCTCGCCCCCTACTGGTGGCTGAATCATCCTCCAAGTGAAAACAGAATGCAGTGTGGGTGTATTTCTCTCTCCTGCCTCTGTGCAGCTGTAGGAATATATTTAATATCATATCGAAGTGTATTAGTTTGTTTTTCTTCTTGACACGCCGTCTTGAAGTGTCTTCCCCTTGCAGTCTCCATGTCATATTGAAAAGTGGATAAAGATCTGCTTCTAAACAGCTTCATTGCCACATATTTGGTTTTACTGTATGTAAAGGTTTCACATTTGTGTAACCTTGGGGCCAATACGATGCTTTGTGCACAGTACAATCGCTCTATTCTCTCTATTTAGTGACCTATTAATAGTCACATGGCTTCAGATGTGAAAATGCCAATCAACAGCTACCACCATATCCAACTCCACCTGGGAAACTGCATCAAGGCATGCAATGGTACACTGACCTGTAGCACTGGGATGGGTTTAATTTGAGCTAGAAACATTATATATGAGACAGACAACTTGGAGAATTCTGAATGGAACTCTGTGGGAGAAGTTTGTAACAGAAAATATGGCGGTTGGAAGGAAAGCGCGAATAGTCTAATTTTATAATGGCTGAATAGTTTATTAAGCCAATCGTGTTGTTGCACTGATGCAAGCCAACAGTTGCGCATGCATAGTAGTATAGACTGGGGGAGTAGATTTCTTTATTTTTAAATTATTATGGGGCAGTGTTACAAGTTTTAAGTTGGTTTTATCAGATTTTACTTTTACAATCACATTGTGTTTTAAAAAAAAAAGTTTTTATGACCGCGATGACCATTGAAACTGTAGTTGTGGCTCTCCACCCATTCATTTAGATACGGCCCGATCTAGTAGTTAGTCTAGGTCACAGCTCTCGGTCCGACGTAGGTCCCACATATCATCATGGTCCTTTTGGTGGTTGCTGAAGTATAGATAATGCAGTGGGACATGCCAGGAATGCCATTTGCATTTGGCTCTCATGACCGGTGTGGGTGCTTTGCCTCTCAAATGAACTCTCCCAGGGCAACCGTGTCACATGACTCTGCCCGCACGGAAATATTCCCCCGAGTAAATATGGCTCCCCGCCTCGACAATAAAGGTGGGTGGCTCAGAAGGCAAGCGGGAAGCGGGGTGGGGGGGTAGTCCAAGGACCAGCTCCGGGCCAGGTGGCTGTCGTGACATTGGATGTCCTACCTGTTATGAAACGCAGCACATGGACAGCTCTGTCCTTTCACACCTATCCTGCAAGCCCATCTAGTCATTTGACCTTTTCCATTTCATTACTTTATTTTTTCGGGGACATTGGGATATACAAGCGCAGAAGATGTTTTTCGAGGTGCGTGTGTGTTTTTATTTTGTAATTATTTTTTATTTTTTTGTTTAGGCTAGGTGGGAGAGTTCTCCTGTCTGCTGCGCCTGGAGGCCATTTAATTTCCTCCCCCTTCCACGGCCCCCCTCTCAATGTTGCCGCTGATGTTCTGCACTCCCCTGAGGACCAGGGGGTGGGGGTGGAGGGGTGTTAGCCAGCGTTACCTGTTTCCATGGCTAACAAATACAAGATGTACGCCGCCCTCGTTGCCTACATGCCTCTGGGCTCCAGAGGCAGAAGACTTCCGCTTGGAAGGCAGAAGCAGAAATGCATCTCCCATGTCGCTCCACTGACACCGTTCCCCTCTTTGTCTTGTTCGGCGCTTTGCCTCTCGTGATGGATTCATTATGCATCCTCTTCCTGCCGTGCTCATTTCTTATTCACCGCTCCACCCTTGGGTGTCGTCGTGCGCGCGCCTCATTGTTGATCACGGCCAAGTACAAATTATTATTTTTTTTGTACGGAGACAGGAAAACAACCTGTCTCCGTGGAGATGGAGAGAAGGCCCAGAGTCTGTCTGCGAACATGAACTCACCTCATTCACATGTGGATTCCTCTGTCCCTAGCCTGTTCTTTGGTCTGTTTTCTTGTTTGTTTTCCTTCCTCCGGTAACCCAGTATTCTGCGGTCGCCTCCA
Source organism: Amblyopsis rosae (assembly GCA_025399935.1). Taxonomy (NCBI): domain Eukaryota; kingdom Metazoa; phylum Chordata; class Actinopteri; order Percopsiformes; family Amblyopsidae; genus Amblyopsis; species Amblyopsis rosae. Next base: position 12,449 of record JAODTR010003524.1, read on the forward strand.
CCTGGCTCTCATCTCCTGGCATTTCCTTTTTGCCTTCAGCGGTAGACAGATGTTTGGGTGTTTTGCTTTGGGGGGGGGGGGTGGGGGGGGTAAGAGTTCGTTGTTGACACAGCAGGTGTTAATTTGACTGCACAGTAGCGCCTTTGTTCGTTTCCACGTCCATAACCTCTGCTGCATGGAAAGGGCAAACCTGCGCATGCTGCCAGGGAACCTACATCTCTCTCTCTCTCTCTCTCTCTCTCTCTCTCTCTCTCTCTCTCTCTCTCTCTC
>JAODTR010003525.1:0-12718 GCA_025399935.1 Amblyopsis rosae
CCACTATCAGAGCAACCTGGGCTCTCATAACACCTGAGCAGTGCCACAGACTGATCGACTCCATGCCACGCCGCATTTGCTGCAGTAATTCAGGAAAAAGGAGCCCCAACTAAGTATTGAGTGCTGTACCTGCTCATACTTTTCATGTTCATACTTTTCAGTTGGCCAACATTTCTAAAAATCCTTTTTATGTATTGGTCTTAAGTAATAAAAGTAAAAATTTTCAGAGATACTGAATTTGGGATTTTCATTATTTGTCAGTTTTAATCATCACAATTAAATTAAATAAACATTTTAAATATATCAGTCTGTGTGTAATGAATGAATATAATATCCAAGTTTCACTTTTTGAATGGAATTACTGAAATAAATCAACTTTTTGATGATATTCTAATTATATGACCAGCACCTGTATATTTAGTTTTAAATATAAAAAGACAGCGTCCGTTTAACAGGTGTAAAGGAGTCAAACAGGGAAGCAGGGCGACACAGAGAGAGCTGCTCTAACACGGGAACGTTAAATTTTTTGAGACACGTGTGTAATAGAACTGTTGCTAACTGCAAGTCATCAAAACAAAGAGATAACAACATGACAACTGTCGCGGTACGGTGAAGTATGATATCTGCGGTGCCCCTACAACAGACTGATAAACCACGTAACTTACTCGTTTCAGTGAGATGAACAATATGCTATTATGCTAATGCTTGCTCTGAATTAGTAGATATTGATGCTCAAATTGCAATTGTCTGTGTAATCCACATTTACCGAGTAGCCTATTTTACCTACATCTTGACGGCTTCCTTGGACACAAATATTAATGTCCACACCATGCAGACATGTGTAGGCAGGCTACGATAACAACTAGCTACAGTCTCGAAGATTAAAAGTGCCAGTGAACATGGACATCTTTGCAGGGCATACATGTGGCACTGCAACTGTGGAAACACAGGTCTACGCGATCAGTAACATATGCTTACACAGACCGGCCAATTGTGAAAATTGGCCTATTCCAATCACCAGTCGATTGATCGGTGCACCTCTAATTAAAATACATTGTTTTCCTCCTACGTCTAGGAGTAATGGATTACATTGTATAGATCATAAAAATTCAAATCACACCCCTTTAAATTCCAGGTTGAAAAATTACTATATAAAGGTGACCTGTATTTTTAATCTCTGTTTAAACTTGAATGCATACACACAAACATGCATGTGGGCATACACACCTGGTCCAGGTGGAAGAGGACATAAGCAATGTTTAAAACTCTCTCCACTGTTTTTTCTGGATCAGAGCTGTCATCACTGTGGTTAGGAAGGTCTCGGTACAGAGCCATCTGCCACCGGATAGCAGGGTCGTCCAACTGGCGCGCACACACACAACAGAGATCAAGTTCACACAAAACAACTTTCATTTAATCATATATTTAGAGATTTAGGGCTTTCGTTTCTGGACAACACAAGACTAGTGCACTAGCCTTTTGTTGGGCGCAAGGTGGATTTTCCCGGCTCGCAGTGACATCTGTTGTGGCAAAATGGGATTGGAGGCGCAGTAGAAGGTGTGGCAGTCAAAATTAGGTGGTGAAGTGATAGTTTGGTGTCAACGTCTGAACTTTCCGACCTATCATTCACGCGTAAATAATAACCTAATCTAGGAACAACCTAGATGAATGGATGTCGCCCTAAACTCCCTCCATGTAGAAGGAACGTCACTCACACTTCTGGGCGACTCTCACATCTGCTCTGTCTATTAACACCTTATGCCCGCCCACTGCAAAACCGGTGCAATCGTCTCCACTCATGCCCTGGCTGTCCGAACCTCTACGAGCTTGGAGAACAGCGCTTTGAGCAGCTGAATGAAAATGGAAAAAGTCTGACCAACATTAACATCCTACCACTGCCTTTTCTCAAAATTCACCTCCTCTGTATAGCTTGTCTTATTCCACATAACATGGACTTTGCAACACCATGACCAAGTTGCTCCTACAATTGCAACTGGAATATTCTTTAATCAAATGAACAAATTAATCAAATCAAGATACATGTGTGTGTAGCCTTGTAAAATAACCCCCGGAAAAAAAATTTGCATTTAGGTTCCACTGGAAGGACTACTCGATTATAGATGGTAAACAACGAAACGCCGAAAATAATACAAACTACACTGTAAAAAATTAAGTAAAGAAATATTTTAAAAACATTTTCTAAAAACAGCATAAATGACAACATATATAGATAGAACATACAGAGATATAAAATGGCATACCCAGTGAAGCTCATGGCTTATACATAAGAATGCATACACTAAAATGAAAAAAAATGCAACTAGTTCAGTTGATTTTATATATTAATTGATCTTAAAAGAGTTTGGAACTTAGTCAAGACATAGATGAATCAAAATATGTCTTTGAAACAAAACTAGTACCATCCTCTACATCAGTGGTTCTCAAACTGTGGTACTAGAGGAAATCTGAATTATAAAAAATAAAAAAAAACATCTTACCAATTAAAAAAACATATTTACTAAGCTACTATAAATAGAAAGACACTAACAACAGAACCGCAGATACTTTAATATAATTAGCAGCTTTTCTTTCAATACCCTGATAAATGCATTTGAAATTGCTAACTAAAAATAGAGCAATGTAAATGCTTAGCTACGTGAATTTAGAAAAAACTGTATATATCCTTTTCAGACAATTCGATAAAGCAATATTTTGCTAAAGTCCCATAGAAACATCTATTTCTCATTTAGGCTAAGTAACATTACATGACAACTCTGAGCAGCCTTATAGACCAAGGGCAATATGTGCTTCTCAGTTGGAAACTGTCCCCACGGGCATAACAAGGCACGGTGCAACGAGGGGGCTATTACGCACTACTACGTTACACAACTCATCAAATGTTAAGCAGGTCATCCAAGTTTTGGATCTACATGATCGGTGTACATTGCAGCCTATTGTAGACTATGATCTCCCAGTCCCAGAAATCACTGACATGTGTCCGCTGCAAGTAGGCCTATATGGGGTTGGCTTGTCCTTCAATGCATGCCCCCCTCGCCATTGATTCAACACTTCGGATGCAATCGAAATAGGCTACTTACTTTTGTTCTCATGACTGTCACTATGTCGAGGATTTGAGCGATGCCTAAGCCTATTGCTTCATTTAATCAAAATGTCGAAACACTAACTATACGCCTCTACTTAAATCAATAGAGGATGACCTTGTGTGATGGACAATATTGCCCATATCGCTCATGGGAAGAGTCTCCACCATAAAAACGATGGTACTACCTAAATTCAACTATCTGGTTTCAATGCTACCTACTCAACCCTCTGCTGTCTGGTTTAAGTTACTGGACTCGCACATCTCAAAATGTTTGTGGAAAAATAAACCCCCACGAATTAGTTTAAAAACTCTTCAAAAAGCAAAAATTGTGGTGGTTTTGAACTCCCAAATTTTGCTCATTACTTTCTGTCCAAAAGATTACAATATATCTCAAAATGGATAAATCAAAGCCCCCTGGACCACTCATGGATGGACATAGAACAAACATTATGTAAGGACATCAAACTCTCCGATATTCCATTCATTAGCGTCAGCATCAAACGTAACACTTGCTTTAAAAGTATTAACATAAGCGCCTCCTTGGCAGCCTGGTGGGAATTTCTTAAAATATCTAGGTCTTCACCTATCCCATGCAGACTTACTCCAATCTGGAACAACCCTGACATCCTGCAAAATACGAAAACGCTAAATTTCCCACTGTGGCATGACAAAGGAGTAAGACACCTAGAGCATGTAATGCAGGGCAGTAACTTTATTCCATTCCAGGACTACAACATTTATAATAATAGATTCCTTGAATATCAACAGGTTAAATCCATAATTCAGACTAGATTTAAGGATAATTTAATTTACTTAGATCTACCTCCAATTATAGCAGACTTTCTTAAACCCTCCCATTCTCGAAGTGGGAGACAGATCTATCCATTAATCCAGACCAAAACTTCTGGAGGCAGATATGTTTAAATACATTTAGAATGATTAATCCTAATTTACAATTTATACAGTATAAAACTCTACATAGAACACATTATACAGGACAAAGGATGTTCAGAATGGGTCTTAGGCAGTCAAACATTTGCAGCAACTGCTCCGGTAACACATCAGATAGATTGCTGTGTGGCAATGTAAACCTGTCCAAAAGTTCTGGCAGAAAATATATGAAGATTTAGCAACTTGGCTAAACTGCTTCGTCCCAGTCTCCCCATCACTTTGCTTGCTGGGGAACCTAAGTGACATTACTATAGAGGTTGACACATCACACTTGCTTCTCACTGCCCTATGCATCGCAAAGAAAACCATCTTCATGAACTCAAAGGCCAAAAATAATGCAAGTATCACCCAACATAGGAATCTTCTTATAGATCACATTAGCATGGAGAGAATGTCTGCTTCGAAAAATAAACAATTGAAAAAACTCTGGTCTCTTTGGTCCCCTTTGATAAACTCTCTGGAGTTGGGTGTTTGTGACCTCGCCGCTTGGAGTCCCGTGCGGCCGGTAGGCGAGTCCTAGGGACTTGGGGCGGCTGGTGGCTTCCTGGTGCTGGAGGGCTGGAGCGGCTGACACGGGGTGGCAGCTGTCCCTTTTCTTTGGAGGATGGCGGGTGTGTCTGTTGGGGTGCGGCCTCTCTGTTGGGTGGGGGAGGGTTGTGGGGGGCCTACTCCATTGTGGGTGGGGGGGGCTGGTGCCCGCCCCGCAGGCCCGGTGGAGGTCTGGGGGTACAGGCATGCCTATAGATTATGTGAGGGAGGTAAGATGGGGTGGGTGGCCTACCGGTCTGTCGGAGAGGCCCTGGCGAGGGGGGGGTTTGGTGGGCCTAGGATCGGGGCTGCGCAGGCTGCCTCAGGGATGAGTGGGGGCTGGTGGTTCGGGACCTTGGATCTCTTGGTCTGGGGTGAGTTTGCATGCTGGGGGGGGCTGGACCCCTCTGGACCCATCCTAGGGTAGGGCGGGGCTGTCAGTGGCCCTGGGATCCTGGTGGTGCTTGGGGGGGCTCTTGCTGCAAGGGGGGCTGGAGGGACCTGGTGTCCTCCTGGCCTAGGGTGAAGGGGGATGGGGCTGAACACTTGGGACAGTCAGCAACCTGCCACCAGTGGGAGGGACCATGTTAGCCTCCATTTGACCTCTCTCACCTTCTCCCCCCGGTAATGTCTAACTACATACACCCTTAGTATCTTTTCTGTCACCCTTATACGCTGGCAGCAATTTAGTTAAATTAGACTGTGGTGCACATGGGTTTAAATTGTTGATGTTATGTAAAAAAAAAAATTATTTTTTTTTAATGTCGAAACACAAAGTGTAATCCCTGAGAACTCTTGCGAGCTGTCAGCTCGTGAAATAAGTAGGGACAAGAGAGGCTGGCAATGTGAAATCCTTCGCCGTTACCTTGATGTAGTTGTCACATATAGTCTCTGAGGTGTGTCAGTTTGTCCATGACTATTGTCCACCAAGCTGAAAACTGTCCAAACGACCGATTTGATTTTGCTTCGTCGGCCCCCACTCTGTAAGTGCAAAATGCGCTGGCTGCCTGCTAGACAGCGCATGCCAATTTGTTTGTGTATTTGGTAGTGCGCTGCTAGTATTGGGTATAAGGTAAATCGCAGCGCATTTGCCTTAAGGTGAAGTGCAATCAGGTATTGGTAATCGCAGGTGTTCTCTAAGCAGAAATAGATACAGTATATGCAAAACAGTGGCATAGGATTGAAGACTTCACGGGCTGACCGAGAGATCCACGCCATTGGGAGCTGTCTCTAGAAATTGCAACATGTCGACTCAGGAGCTGGAGGAAGAACTCAAAGGTCTCAAAGAAAGGTTGACTTTGGAAAAATCTCAAATGGATGTTTTACGCAATCAGAATAAACTGTTGGCTGCACAAGTAGGCATACAGGCAATACAGCTGAGGCGAGCTCCCCGGGTGCAGCATCGGCTGCTCAATCGCCTTGCGAAATGCCTCGTCCTTCATCCGTAGCCTCCACTGCAGGTGCACTATCCTCGCTTGAAATTGTATATATGCCTAAAGAAAAAAAGGTTGTTATGTTTTCTGGGAAACCCGGTAGCATTTCATTCCACGACTGGGTCGATGATTTACAGATCACTGTTAGTTTTAATAGGTATAAGGGGAGAGAGAGGGCGGCTTATATTTATGATAATTTAGAAGGGGAAGCAGAGCGAGAAATTAAACATCATCTATGGAAGTGAGAAGGGACCCTACAGTAATGTTAAAGGTGCTTGAGGAGACGTTTGGCCGTCCTTTGTCACTGACTAAAGCTCAAAAACTGTTTTTTGATAAAAGACAAAAGGAGGGGGAGGGGTTAAGAGGGTATTCTCATGTATTGTTATCTTTGGCCACAGATATTAACCACTGTAAGGGTGCTAAGGACTTTTGCAGGGATGAATCTGTCATCCATTTTCAGAAAATGTTAGAGACAACTCTCTCCGTAGAGAGTTAAAGAAACTGTTAAGACAGGACCCTGATATTAGTTTTAAATCTCTTTGCCAGGAGGCTATTTTGCTGACTGAGGATGATGAGGGAAGGGGTAAAACACTGTATACATGTGAAGCAGCAGCCGAACGTACTAGTATAAATATTATAAATCAGCCTGACCAATTTTAATGCAGCTTAAGGAAGCCATGTGTAAACAGGAGGACAGGATGCTGGCCCTTACCAGAGAAGTAAAACGCCTTCAAATAGAGATTGAAGGAGGTCAACGAGGAGTCAGGCAGGACCCCACATTTGATTCCTCAGGTAGGCCCATCTGTTTTAGGTGCCAAGGGGCAGGTCACATTGCTAGGTACTGTAAAGTAGTGCGGCAGAATGTTAATGCAAATTTGACCAGCTGCATTGGGAACACTGGCACTGCCCAAGTGGGAAACTTCACCCCGCTGTAGTGCAGAGCCAAACTACAGATGGGGGCCTGCCAGGCTCAAAGGATAACTGTGATCAAGAAGTAGTTAAAGCTGTCTGTCATTACTGAAAGCTTTTTTAGGCTAACATTGAACAATAGGGGTCAGGCTGCTTTAAAGGAATGTGGCTGGCTGAGTTTAAAGGTGTCCAATGGGGTACCAATGCCTTATGTGTTAGGATACGGCCTTGAGAAGGGCAGAGACCCAAGTGCAGGACACAGAGGCAGGAGATGGCCGTTACAAATAAAACAGGATTTATTTTTATAGACAGGTGAGATACAACCGTTAGGGGCTAAGGCGGTGTTGCTTGCGATGCCGGCTAGCCGGTTAAACTTGCGTGCGGCGGGAGTCTTTAGACAGACGAGGCCGTCGTGGAGAGTGGGGAGTGATCATAGCGGATGTCCGACGAAGAGAAGACAGACGTGGACGTCCGGCGAAGAGAAGACAGGCGTGGCCGTCCGGCGAAGAGAAGACAGGCGAGGCTTGTCCAGCGAAGAGAAGACAGGCGTGGATGTACGGTGAAGAGAAGGCAGTCGAGATCGTCAGGCGAGTGGTCGGCAGACCGTTCTTCCTGACAAGGCGAAGGCTGGTAAGCAGTAGTTCGATCGCTGGTAGAAGCATCGAGGAAATACAGACTGGCAATTGGTGCCAGGACGGAAAAACCTTTTAAACCTCTGCCCAGGAAGCGGGGAGGAGGCAGCTTCACGTGGGTGCATTAGGTGGCCGTCGACGTGGCGGCGGCGCTGTCTGGTGCTGAACCGGCGGCTTGGCTCTGTCTGCTGCCGGAGCGGCTGCGAACCGTGACATTATGTGGGATATTTGAGATTGAATGTTGAGGTTGAAGGGGTTTTATACCCCCAGTGAGGCATTTTGGTGGTAAAGGATTCTGCGGATCCGGTTACTAAAATGAAAAGACAACAGGTCCCAGGAATAGTGGGTATAAATATAATAAAGCAACTTGGAGAACGTTCCTTGTGTCCTCTGGGTCTTTCATGTGACCCCCTGCCATCTGGCCCTACAGAGGGTTTTGCTTAAGTAATAGCTTCTTCTCCTATTGTGGTGCCTGCGGGGTCCATGCAGTTCATCCCAGCAACAGGGTTTCAGGACCACAGCACTACAGGTCAGCCAGTGCTCATAGAAGCGCTAGAGGTAGATGAAGGGGTGCTGCCAGCTAATTTGGTGCTATCACCAGCATACCTATGGATGCAGGGGGGAGAGGTAATGGTTCCTGTAGTTAATGTAGGAACCAGTGCTGCGTCTTTGGCCCCCCCGCACACGTATTGCACGTATATCTGCAGCTGCAGTGACTGCAGGAGGGGTTAGTCTATTGCAAAGTCTCAAACATTTCCTTTTGAGTTCCAGTGTCAAATCTTGTGTTCACAACAGCTATCACAGGTGCAGCAACTATTGAGCAGTAATGCAGACGTGTTTTCTACCAGTGAAAATTATTTAGGTTATTTAGGTGGATTTAATTGAACATGAGATATCAGTGGTAGATGATGTCCCTGTTAGACAGCGTTACCGTCGACTGCCCCCTAGCCAGTTTGAGGAGGTCAAAGAACATATTTTGCAATTATTGCAGCACAAAGTAATTAGGGAAAGCTGTAGCCCCTATTCTTCGCCCCTGTTTATTGTGCGGAAGAAGGATGGGAATTTGAGGACGTGTGTAGACTATCGACAGATCAATCTGAAAACTCGGAAAGATGCATATCCCCTTCCGAGAATTGAGAACTGAGTGGGGCTCAATGGTTCTCTACATTGGACCTAGTGAGTGGTTATAATTGAGTAGCAGAAAAAGATTGCCAGAAGACGGCTTTTTGTACACCCTTTGGTCTCTACAAATTTAATCGTATGCCTTTTGGTTTGTGCAATGCCCCTGGCACCTTCCAGCGTTTGATGGAGAGGGTGTTGGGTGATCAACATTTTCAGTCACTGTTGTTGTACCTGGACGATGTTTTTTCTGCTACATTTGAGCAACACCTGGTTCGTCTCCAGATGGTACTATCTCGCTTTCGGCAGTATGGCCTCAAGGTCAAGTGGAGCAAGTGTTCATTATTCCAGCAAGAAGTAGCCTATTTGGAACATGTTATCTCCTCCAGGGGGGTGTCAACAGATCCCGACAATGTCCGGGCAGTGGCGGAGTGGCGACGGCCAGACAACATTATGGAGTTGCAGTCATTTTTGGGATTCACAGGCTATTATAGGAGGTTTGTAAAAAACTATGCTCGTATTGCAGCACCTCTCCATGCCCTGGTGGCCATGGGTTCCCCAAAGGTAAAAACTGGACTTTTACTGAAGCAGCTGTGGAGTTCAACATGTGAGGCTGCCTTTCAAACTTTAAAAAAGCAGCTTACCTCGGCACCTGTTCTAGTTTACTCAGATTTTTCTAAACAGATCGACGCCAGTCATCAGGGGTTGGGAGCGGTGCTGTCTCAGGATAGTGAGAGAGGCAGGAGACCAATTGCTTACGCAAGTTGTGGGCTCCGGGTGTCAGAACGTAACATGGAAAACTACAGCGCAATGAAGTTGGAACTATTGATTCTCAAATGGAGTGTAACAGTGAAGATTCGGGAATATCTGTTGGGGCATCATTTCACAGTATTTACAGACAATAATCCCCTGAGTCACTTGGCAACAGCCAAATTGGGTGCAATAATTTACAGTATCGGCCTGGGCGGCAGAACGGCAATGCTGATAGCTTGTCTCGGCAATATACAAATGGACAAGAATACGGAGATGCCCCAGAAGTAATGAACACTAGTGGGGAAGTAAAAGCTGCGCTGTCAGGAAAGGTAGGCAGAGAGGGTGCAGTTGGTGAGATAAGTGCCTCTTCAAGTTTCCCTGTATACTCCTGTGAATTTCTGGCCACTCAGCAGCAAGATGATCCGGTTATTAAATATTTTTCATTGTACTGGCACCAGGGTCAAAAGCCCACACGTGAGGAGAGAGCAACTGAAAGAAAGGCTGTGAGGGAACTAGGACGACAGTGGGATAAAATTGTAGAAGAGGAGGGTGTCCTTTACCGTCAGGTCATTGATATCAGACAAGGGAGGGTGAAGCAGTTATTAGTGCCCATTAGCTTACAAAGCGAGGTACTCCAGCAAATGCACGATGGCCATGGACACCAAGGTGTTAAAAGAACTTTTAACTTAATTAGAGCTAGATGCTATTGGGCCAGGATGCACAATGACATAGAGGAATATTGCAGGAAATGCGAGCGTTGCATTGTGGCTAAGGCCCCCTTGCCTAAAATAGTTACAGTGTCAGGTCACTGTCAGGAGAAAAAATGGTATTATCCTAATTGTAGCTGAGAGGGTGCTGATTTCAGAAACATAAAACACTTTATACCTATTACAGAAATTATTTTAGAAGCCATAATATCAAAGTAGTGAAAAACGGCCAAAAGACCCTTAGGGTTCAAAGGGTTAAGGGCCTAGCCGCGAAGTGGCGACGCACTTATTGTTATTGTACGTTTTCTTTATTATTATTATTGATTGAAGCCCCAATTAAAATGGCTGACTGAAGGAGGGAACGCCGGCACATCATGGCAGCCGCTTTTCATTTTTGTGTTATTATATTTGTTTAAGAATCCGACTCGTTCATAGTATTTTTATTTTGTTTTATGAAGTTAAGTTAGAGATTTTTAGAGATTTTTCAATCGTTATTTTATTTTCTCTGACTACTCTACAACAACTCAAAATACGACGTGCTTTTGTCCAGTGGCTGGTAGCTTACATTAGCTAGAGGAACTACCATCGGGTGAGCTCAATTCGACAGCAAGCCTTCCATCACCCATCTGGCGACAAACTTTAACATTAAGGCAGCAATCAATTTACGAAGTTTAACGGCTTTAGATTAACATTGAAGTCAATGGGGAACACACGCTTTTGGCATTAAATCGTAAAATGGCGGCACCCATAACTTGCATCAAGTCATAGAAAAGTGTTGACCCCTTGGAATAACCTCACCTTCCCTTGCAGGTGTAGATTGTTCCGGATTATCTCTCGAACCTCTTCCTCTGTATCTTTCTGTTGAGAAAGCAAACGCATTGTTGTTACACACTAAACTAAATCTTTCACATGCTGTTACTTTTCTGGCCAGTGAGATGTGGTGAGGTCTATGTCAGAGTACGAAGCAACAAAATGAAATTATAAATAACATAAAAGCAGAAGATTGGCTCTTTTGGAAGGAGAGGCAGTGGCATTTTTATACATAAAAATGGGTGGGTGGAGCATCAACCACTTAAATAGACAGGCTAAGGGTACATCAGGAAAACAACAGTAGGCTACTCTCTCTTGTGAGTAGGCTACTGATGTGTTTAACCCTCGAAACCTGAAATCTGCAGTCACGTGGATTTAGCAGTTTATATTTCTTATTATATCTTCAGAATGTTAAATTCAAGAATCTCATAATCCAGATATTCCACTAAAGAGATACAACATATGGTTTGTGACATAACATGGGCTCTGCAACACAATGGCAAAGTTGCACCTAAAATCTGTCTACAATGCACCTGAAATTCATGGTGAAATAGTCAAATTCGTAGCATTTACTTGAAGGATTACTTGGTTATACATTGTAAACAACAAAACTCCAGGTTTGAAAAAAAATACACTGTAAAAAACATTATTATACTATATATATATATATATATATATATATATATATAAGGGGGTGTAACGGTTCTGAAACCAAAAACGCAATACAAACGTCTACGGATTTGTGTCGCACACAGACACACACCCAACCTGCTACTGATGCAGCCTGTTAAACTCACATATACGTTGCTACTGTAATTAAACTACAATTTTCATTTCTCATTTAGCTCAACACTAGATTAGAATCACTGAGCCTTTTTATAGTTGTCAAAACACAATACAAAGCGATTTATAGAATGCATGTGTTCTCATTCATGGAATTAACCAGTCACTACGATGTCGGATTATGGCAACGAGTCTATTGCCTTCGCTTCTTTACTCAAACGAAACAATGTGAAATAATATCACACTTTATTTAGAAAAATCAATGCGTGTGTGTAATTTTGCTGAGGAATGACCAGACGCACAGCGAAAACACACAAATACTGTGTCGTCTTCGTGGGTGCAGCAGTTAACTTTCTTGTGGGTCTCTTTCACGAAAACTATCCTATGTGTCAATAAAATATCCATGATCGCCAATGTATGAAAACTGTCCGTGATGTTAACTGTCAACGTATTGTTACTGAGCGCAGCAGATACAGCTCATTTAAAGTCTGTGTAGAATGTAACGAAGTTGCGGAGATGTATAACCCGGAGCTATGGCCTGCAGGCTCTATTGTGCGTCGGTTTTTCGAGCCACGCAGGGCTGGCGTGACTGGAGCCAGCAAAGCTATCTCTACACCACAAGCAATTGTGCCAGCTGAGACTACGATAGCCATGACAACTTAAAAACATCGTATGCAAGTTGCATCCTACAACTGTCGGGGGTTGCGCGTTGGCAACAGCGCTGGAGATGTGGCACGATGTTTAGCTGTTGACAACTTGCTGCAAAACTGTGATATTTTATGTTTACAAGAAACATTTTTTTACCTAAACAGGATTTGGGAAAATTTTATTAATTAAATGACAATTTCCACGGGGCTGGGGAGTCGACAATTGATCTCTCCATGGGAATAGTGAAAGGCAGGATAGCAGGAGAGGTGGCTATCCTATGGCATAAAAAGTTGGACTCACTAATAAATGTAATTAGGTTAGATGTTGATTGGAGCATTGCAG
>JAODTR010003527.1:0-12717 GCA_025399935.1 Amblyopsis rosae
CCCTACCAGGAGCACAAGGCTCCAGACAACACAGCCCTCAGGTTCATGGGGGCATCCAAACCTCTCCACCACGATAACTAGAATCTCCTAGAAAACTATAATATTTTAGAAATAAAAAAACCTTTTAGCCTTCATACAAACAAAAATGTGAAATCACAGTCAAATTAAATAAACAAAACTCACAACTGTGTCTTTCTGTACATTATTTACCTATAATTATTGAAGACTATATTTATGTCCACCAGTAGGGGTCAGTAGCGGTTTTGACCGACACTGGACTAATCTCATGAATTAGATGCAGCCAGCTAGTACGGTAATCTAACAGTTTCACAGAAGACGTGACTGGCTGTTAGCAGAGGAAGCTGTCATAATACGTAATATTAAGCCTTTTTGTTACATTTGCTGTTAGGTGAGAAAATTAATCAAATTGTCTGGCATGTGAAAACAGCTCACTACTGTTTGGCCCTGGCTGCATGTCCAGTGCAAGTCATCAATACACGTAGTTCGCCTTGAATACAACTGACTTCTGCGCTCGTCCGTAAGATTATCGGAATACCGGAAATACGTTTAAAAATCATATCACCGTTATTGAAAACAATTATATCGCGGTATATATTGATATTGAATTATTGTCCAGCTCAATACTAAATAACTACAGGCCAATCTCTAAATTATGTATTTTAGCGAAGGTCCTTGATAGATTGGCTGGCGAGCATCTTAAGGACTTTCTAAATAAAACTGGTATTGTATCCCCCTTTCAATCTGGTTTTAGGAAGAAAAAAATCACAGTACTAATTCTGCGGCACTCAAAGTGATAAATTATTTTATTGGGGCATTGGATTGCAAAAATGTGGGTACTGATCTGTCAAAAGTTTTTGATATAGTTGACCATGGCATTTTAGCAAATAGGTTTAGGAGTATTGGTCTGTCAAGGCAATCAGTTGATTGGTGTGCAAATTATGTCAGATAGAACTCAATGTGTACAGATGGTTGGGTATTTTTCCTAATTTTTATCCATCACTAAAGGGGTTCCTTAAGGATCAGTGCTTGGACCTATATTGTTTGCGATTTATGTAAATAACCTTTGTGATCACCTAACAAATGCTATGCACCATCTCTATGCCGATGACACTGTTATCTATTGTATTGCGTCATCTGCTGCACAGGCTGTAGGACTACTACAGTCTGCTTTTTATACTGTTTGCCTGAAGAATATTTGATTGGTCTTAAATACTGTTGTTTCCTAAAACCAGTTCCTGCGTATTCGTTTATGGAGTTGAAGTAGGAGGAGGCACTGTGTCCAAAAATCAGCTTTAATATAATAATAGTAGATCAGAAATACAAGTTACAGAGCTCTGTGACCACAATTCCTTTTACTGACTGACCGCATGCAATATCAACAGTTCGATAAGTCTGGCCCCGACTGTCTCTCAGCCCAGTGAAAATATTCCAGACAGTGTTTCCCTATCAGATGTTGATTGTGCGTCTCTCCCAATCCTGGGGCCCCACGTCCGTTCTCTCCCTCTGCTGGGCGTTGTTGCTGGGGAAGGTATCTGTGACCCCACTCTTCCTGCCCCTACATCCTATCTCTATCTTTACTAACAGTTTGTTCGTTAAAGTGCTGTCATTATCTGTTTCCCTGCTCCCTGCTGACTCAGCACTTTGTTACGCATAAGTAATTCTTACAATAGTGTGACACACAAATAAGTTTCTGTAAGGATATCTAGTCAGTTAAGCATAATCTTTTAGTCCCCGGGTGAAGATGACCTCTCATGCCTGCCTGATAACTAAGGAGTTGTCGGGCTGAGCCGACGTCACCGAGACCAAACTGTGCCACACGCCTGACCTTGAGAGATCGCTGCCCTCACTAGGCTCTCCTGCGAAACCTGTTGTTTTCTATCTAAAATACAGAAAAATCTAAAATTATGCTTTTCTGCTATTCGTGGAAAGCTCAAACTACGATTGTAAGTGTCTTGACATCAGAGAGAAAATTACCTTGAGTTAGTCTCCCATTATAAATATTTGGGCATATTTATTGGCAATAAATTATCTTTTAAAGTTCATATACATAAATTGGTTTCTAAACTCAAGATAAAGCTAGGCTTCCTCGATAGGTCAGAATCATGCTTATCCACTCAGGCTAGAAAATATTTGGTGTCTGCAACTTTCCTACCCATGCTGGATTATGGTGATCTGATTTACATGACTGCTTCTGCCCAGTGTCTAGAAAAACTAGATGTTGTTTATAACTGCATTACGATTCTTCACTGTATGTAATTATAGAACGCATCATTGCACCCTTTATTCTAAGGCCCTGTGGCCCTCCTTGTATGTACGAAGGCAAACCCATTGGTTATGTTTTATATATGTCTCTTATTGGGCTTGTGCCTACATCCCTTAGCACTCTTTTAGTTAAAAGTAAAAGCAACTATGGATTACGCTCAAAGGATTTGTTGTAAGTGTCTGTTCCATGTGGTCCTAAACCATTTAGGTCTTTGAAAGTAAAGGGGGCCTTAAAATCAATTCTAAATCTTACTAGTAGCCTGTGCAAAGTTGCTAATAGGAGTAATGTGTTATCTCCTATTTCTTCTAGTTGAAAGATGAGCTGCAGTTTTGAATTAATTTATATCTGTTATATTTTTTTCTTTTTTTTTTGGGAGGCCAATGAAAAGTGATATGCAATAGTTTATTTGACTTGAAATAAAAGCATGAATAAGTTGTTCTGCATCTATATGACTTAGAAATGAATGCACTTTTGCTGTGTTTCTACTGTGGAAAAATAAAAAAAATATCTTGTTAATGTGGGACTAATCTTGGATCTAAGTGTAAAATAACTCCAAGACTAGTAACCTCCGATTTAATCCAGGGGGTAAATTGTCCTTGTTTATTAGACACACATTCCACTTTTTGTTTCTGGGCAGAAGTAAGATTTCAGTTTTATCTTCATTGACACTTCCGTCGCATGGCGTCACAATGGTAGATGAAGGCATTGTTCGATGTTTGGGGTTTTGGGTACAATTTCGTCAAATATCCGCCAACATGCAAACAGTGCTCGTCCACAATACAGTACCGCTAAGTGGTGTGTAATGTCATGTTTGATCTTATGGATTTTTTTATCTATCTTGTGGAAGTCGGGAAAAATGCCAAAGGAGTGGCAGACTGGGGTGATGGAGACCATGGTTTTATGGGAACTATGTGGTCATAGGTCAAAGGACATTGAGTTAATGTTAAAGAATGTCTGGGAAGGTATATAACAGGCATTTCTCAGACCATAAACAAAGACCTATAAGAAATATAGTAAAATAGTAGAACATATAAAAATATTCCATAACATTAGGCTAATGTAACTTTTTTACTAAGCAAGATATTTTCATTTAGTAATGCTGTATCATTAGTATCATCATTAATATCATTATTTAGTAAAGCATTACCAGCTCAGTCATTATCTAAGCTAAGATAAGGCATAAAATATTATAAATGCTCCTCATCAGCATCACCTTTCACTATGAACCTGAACAAAAAGGTGATGACTGAGTCACAAACTCCTACAAGCTATGCAAGTGCATACATTGCACTTTACCTTTAGAAATGCATTCAAGTGTATCAAAAGTTTTGGCTAAATGAATGTAGTGAAAAAAATACTGTTTAGTCATGGTGTACCACCTCATCCATCTGAAGTAGCTATTCTATTTAACAATATTTGTGCCCTGTTTGCCATTGCTGGCTTGCTTTGAAAGCTAAGCATGGTTGGGCCTGGTTAGTCCTTGTCTTGGAGACCAGTTGCTGCTTGAAGTGGTGTTGGAGGGCCACTCCTCTCTCTGGTCTAAAGGTCAAAAATCCCTGTGCCACTGGGCAGTGAAAGAGACTCTGCCCTGTGTAGGGTGCCATCTTTCGGATGGGATGTTAAGCGGGTGTCCTGACTATTTGGTAACCTAAGACCCCATGGTACTTATGTGGGTGTTAACAAGGTGTCCTGGCCAAATTTCCAATGTAGCCCACATCCCATCATGGCTACCTAATCATCCCCAGTTTTCACTTGGTTTTATTGTTCTCCTCACCCTCAATTACTCCCAGGCCATTGCTGCAAATGAGAATATCTTCTCAGACAACTTGCCTGGTGAAATTAAGGTATAACAATATGCCACCCTTCTGCCACCCCATGTAACATTTTCTAAAATCACCAATGGTATGATAACACTGAATACATTCTTTGAGAAGTGGTATTGGCATTGATCTTGACATGAATGCATATAACTATAGTTTATTTTATTAAAAAAAAAAAAAAAAAAAATGTATGATTTGAGATAATGATGATAGTGGATAATTTGATAATTACTATATTAAAATATAGCGTATATAATGCATATTTTCATATTACAAGATATAACCTATGCCATTGACAGCAAATGGAGACAAATAGTAATGATACCTTTATCCTATGATATTATAATGCAGTATATATTAGAACAATGGACTGCAGAATAACACTAAATGCATAGGCCTTTCTCAGACCACTGGCAATGTATTACATATTATAGTGCAAAATATATTCGCGCAAAGGCACTATATCCTACAAATCAGTTAATGTCTGCATGCTAACACCAAAATAGGCATATTTTGAGACTATTTTAAAATGTGCCAATTTTAATTTAAGGCAATATGAGTAAAACACTACATTGCATACTTTTTTACATACTTTTTATGGGTTATGTTAAACTTTACATAGGCCAATGCGGCATTCTAACCAGGGTATCAAGAGAATAATGTTGACCTACTCCGGGACAGTAAGTGGCTATATGCATGTAGGTACCGATTCGCCATAAAATGAGAGAAGAATATAACGCAGGCAGTGCTTCGTTTGCTGATTTACTTCAGCGGTCGACATAGATTTAGTTAAGATTCAGGAATATGTATTGATTAAACTGTGAAAAGGAATATTTCCTGTGATTAAAGATACCTTCCTTGTGAGCCACAAACTAGCAATGTATTACAGCTTTCACAATTGAAATGATTGACAGTCAATCTGAATGCTTTGAGATCTGAAACTGCACACATCCATTATTTGTCAGAATGATCTACTGCATATATCTGTAAACTTTGAAATTCAAAATGATGTGCAATAAGATAATGCCATCTAATTCTTCATGCATTATGCATAATGAAAGTGGATTATTGGAGAATTTGAGAATTGTAAGAGGCTGAATGATCCACGATGACATTGAGCGATAGTTATATGAAAACCTTTGGCCACCCCTCTGAGGCTGCATAATAATTTACTCTATCTTCTGTCATCACAGAAAATGATCACAGTGGCATGCCATTCATTTTCTAATCAAAGCTGAGTACTGGGGTATTGTCCAGACAAAGAAAAGTGTAAAAAAAGTGTAGCAATTTTAAATTGTATGAAATTAAATCAGATGTGAAAATAGGCTATGCAAAAATGTGGGCACCCTTGTCATTCTGTTGATTTGAATACCTGTAACTACTTAGCACTGATTAATTGGAACACACAATTGGTTTTGTGAGCTCATTAAGCCTTGTTCATAGACGGGTGCATCCAATCATGAGAAAATGTTATTTAAGGTGGCCAATTGCAAGTTGTTGTTCTCTTTGACTCTCCTCTGAAGTATGGCAACATAGGGGCGTCAAAACAACTCTCAAATGACCTGAAAACAAATATTGTTCAACATTATGGTTTAGGGGAAAACTACAAAAGCTATCGCAGATATTTAAGTTGTCATTGTTCACTGTGAGGAACATAGTGACAAGCACAGTTATTGTTAAGGCCAGAAGTGGCAGGCCATGTAAAATATTGGAGAGGCAAAGGCGAAATATGGTGAGAACGGTCAAAAACAGCCCACAAACCACCTCCAAAGACCTACAAAATAATCTTGCTGCAGATGGTGTCACTGTGCATTGTTAAACAATTCAGCGCGCTTTGCACAAGGAGAAGCTGTACGGGAGACTGATGCGGAAGAAGCCTTTTCTGCACACACACCAAAACCAAGTCGCTTTAAGTATGCAAACGCACATTTGGACAAGCCTGCTTCATTTTGGAATAAGGTGCTGTGGACTAATGAAACAAAGATTGAGTTATTTGGTAATAACAAGGGGCGTAATGCATGGCGGCGAAAGAACACAGTGTTCCAAGAAAAACAGTTGCTACCCACAGTATTATTTGGTGGAGGTTCCATCCTGCTGTGGGGCTGTTTGGCCAGTGCCGGTAATGGGAATCTTGTTAAAGTTAAGGGTCGCATGGATTCCACTCAATATCAGCAGATTCTTGGGAATAATGTTGAAGTATCAGTCACAAAGTTGAAGTTACGCCGGGGCTGGATATTTCAACAAGACAATGACCCAAAACACTGCTCAATATCTACCAGGGCATTTAGGCAGAGGAACAAGTACAATGTTCTGGAATGGCCATCCCAGTCCCCAGACCTGAATATCATTGAGAATCTGTGGGATGATTTAAAGCGGGCTGTCCATGCTCAGCAACCATCAAACCTAACTGAACTGGAGATGTTTTGTGGAACGGCCCAAAATACCTTCATCCAGAATCCAGACACTCATTAGAGGCTATAAGATGCATCTAGAGGCTGTTCTTTTAGCAAAAGTAGGCTCTACTAAATATTGATGTGATTTTTCTGTTGGGGTGCTCAAATTTATGGACGTCTAATTTCATTTTGATGCATATTGCACATTTTCTGTTAATCCAATAAACCCAATTTCACTACTGAACTATTACTGTGTCCATCAGCTATTTGATAGATCGAAATGAAATTGCTGATCAAAACACCCAATAAATTATAAATGGAAATTGTCAGGGGTGCCCAAACTTTTTCATACGACTGTATGTTGAAAGTACTGATATGCCTCGGAGGACCGCCCCAGTGTTGCTTGCAACCCTAGTTTACATTATTTTTACGGTTAGAAGCAAAATAGATGTAATTTGTTTTCCCTGCATTTTGTGTTAATTTTAAATCAATAAGGGATTTCTGAATCTGTACAAACTCTGACTGAAGTTATGTAAATGCTTGAGCAGAAGATAGGGCAACAGCGTAGAGAACTGTCATCAGCATAAAAAATATACTTACAGTTCTTCACTGTATTACAGATGTAATTTATATAAATAGTAAATAACAAGGAACCCAAAACCGAACCCTGCGATTAAGGGTGTAAGAGCGTAAACTCTGGATGTTTTCCAGGGCTATATACTCAACAGAGGGGGCTCCATGGGATTTTTGGGGACAGAGCTTTTAGTGTTGCTGCCCCCTCCCTCTGGAACTCCATCCCCACGGAGATCCGAAATGCTCCTTCTCTGGATACTTTTAAAAATGTACTAAAAACCCACCACTTTACCAAAGCATTCAACATAGAATTACCTTTTATTTGCTGTGTCTCTGTAGTCTGTGTAAAGCGTCCTTGGGTCCCGTGAAAGGCGCTATAAAAATATGTTACTATTATTATGGCTATATACTATTATAACTGGCTATTTCATATCTAATATCTGTTCACCATGCTAAGTAATAAAGTACTTGTTACTATCATCATATGCATTCAAGATCCAACAGGTTAAAACCAAACAAGGCATAAGTATACAGAATTAATATACCTTAACAATAATAGGCTTACATATTCTAAAAGGGGATCAGTTATTACTTAAATTACATTATCATATGGCTAGTTTATATATTTCCACAAAGTCATATTCCTGTAAGGTGGAGGAGGTGTGTGGTCTGGTCGAGTTATCCACTGATAAGCGAAAAGAGGGTTTTTCATTAATTGATGTTAGGCAGACGCCTAAGTGTCCCTGGCTGTGTAGGGGTTTTGAGTGGTTTTATCACCCACAGTGTCGAGAACAAAGAAGAAAATATTTTATTCCTAAAAATTGTCACGATTAATCTAGATTTTATGCCGAAGGAACACTACAATGCTTTATTTTGTGAATTGCTACTGCTGTACATAAAGGGCAGAACATGGTGGGTTAAACCTTTATCAGTATATTCCTGGTGCGTAAGGATAAAAAACAATGACAAATGTTTGCATTTAATTCTTCAAACCAAGGAAGTAACTGTAAATGGAGAAATATATAAAAAGATATATTAGATCCCACTTTGTCTGATCAGGATAACTACCAAACGGTGCAGTAACAAGATATAAGTGGTGCAAGAATGACGTCCACTACATTTCTAAGTAACACCCACTAAAATCTATTTTCTTGTCTCCAGGAGCTGTTATGATCCACAGTGCTGATGTTTGGCCTTTGGTCAGGATCTACAGAGGAGGTTTTCTGCTAATAGAGTTCATTTTTCTTTTAGGTAAACACATTTGCATGCATGCATTCACAATGAGTTAATTTCACAATTGGTGAATGTTCTAATATACATTTTTATATAAACTTTATTGTTCCTTATTCTGAAATCTGCTTCTCTTAAAACCAAAACCAAACTTTTGTCTCACTGTGTTGCTTACAGGCATTAATACTTATGGCTGGAGACAGGCGGGAGTTAACCATGTACTTATATTTGAACTCAACCCGAGGAATAACTTATCCCACCAGCATCTATTTGAGGTATTTGCACTCTCTAACAGTGTTTTATAGGCCCTTTTACACGACAGTCACAAAATGTGTGTATAGCCTTGTACATTTAGTTTTTGAGGGTGCACCATAGCCATTACATTAATTGAAAACTCAATATACAGATATGCTACTTGTTGGTCCATCCCAAAATGATTATATTTTGTAATGTTGATTACTTCCCTACTAGATGAACATAGTAACCACATTTAAGCCTATAACTAGTTTGTTAAACGTTACATCAACAAATAGGGTTAGCCAACAAAATTAGCGATCTGGTGGTTTTGCGTGAACAGGTTGGCCTGGATAAAATTCCCAGCTTGAATGTTTGTGGCAAACTGGCACAATCTGGCTGTTGTCCTTATTTGCTTGCCCGATGGCCCCTGGAGGGTTAGTTCGGCAATTTGTTCTTGCTGTGTCTTGCATATCACCTGCTGCATGGTCAGCAGAAATTAAGTAGGTACAGTCCCCCCCCATTAGAAAATGTGTCTAACCATTCATTAACCCTTTGAACCCTTAAGCTAGAACTACACCGTACCGATTTTCGCTTGTGCGTGTGGGAGCGACTGCTTATCAACAAAAATCGCCAGGTATGACTGGTGTAGCCGCTGGAGTGACCGCTCTATCAACTTTTTAGAGCGATTCAAATTTTGAATTGGCAGCAAGAGGTGAAGGAAATAGCTAGCGTTTCCACCAATCAGAATCTAGGTATTCCCCCTTTTGGTTTTGGCTGTGGTTGTTTTGTTGGGGTTGTTATGATGTGTAAAATGCAAATGTACAATAAAAATTCTATGATAATACAAAGAATCTAGGTAAAGGATTTTCAGGCTTTCTTGCAGAGTAATAACAATATAAAAACACAAAAACCTAATAACAGTGAGAACATTTATTTTTATTCAGCAGCCCAAAAACAAGTGTGCATTTCAACATGATACCTCAAAATAACAGCAAATGGATAGATATTAGTTGTGTTGCTCTCCTATTTGTTTCCTATGACTCCTTCGTATTCTCTCCATTTAATTTTGAATTAACAAAAGGCATAGGCCTAAATTTGATAACGTGAGCACTGAGCTACTAGATGTTGGTGTCAATGTTGTGGTTCGCTCTTTTCTAGCTGTCAGTAATAGTCTCGCATCTTCCTTGTTTCTGTTTTCTGGCTTGTCCGCGCAGACTCATAAGGTATCTCCTAAGGGAGCCTTCTTTCAGCTAGAAGCTGGAATACTTTTTTTGTGTTTTTTATTATGTAGAAGATGGTAAACTAGTGTGTAGTTTAGTTTCAATACCATATTATGGTTTTTAAACTAACCTACACACAAACTAAACTACACACATGTCTTGACTAACTTCCAAACTCTTCTAAACTCAATAAATATTCACAATTAATTGAACTTGTTGCATTTAATTTAAGTGTATGTGCTTTCTGGGTATGCTGTTGTCTATTTCTGTAACCGCATGATCCACATTATCATTTATGCTGTTTTTAGCAAAAAAAAATTTTTTATAATTTTTTACTTAATTTTTTACAACACGTTCCAAATTTCTATACATATTATATGTTACACTGTTTTCCGAAATAGTCGATGGCAAACTAATTATCACAGGTGTCTGAGATAGATTTCAGTGATCTAAATAGCCTGGAGACACAATACCATCCATGAGTTAGATTGAAAAACAAAATATTTAATGTTTATGACACTTAATTCCAATA
Source organism: Amblyopsis rosae (assembly GCA_025399935.1). Lineage (NCBI taxonomy): Eukaryota > Metazoa > Chordata > Actinopteri > Percopsiformes > Amblyopsidae > Amblyopsis > Amblyopsis rosae. The sequence continues at coordinate 10,290 of JAODTR010003527.1, forward strand.
TGCATAATTATATGCAACAGTGTAGTTGTATTCTTTTCGGCATTTCATTGTTTACCGTCTATAACCGAGAAATCCTTCCAGTGGAACCTACATGCAAAAAAATGTTTTTGCAGGGAACATTTTGGATGGATGGATGGATGGATTATAGGCGTGATTTGCCCGTCGTGTTGCAAAGTCCCTGTTATGTGGAATAACACAATCCACATGTCGATCTGTTCAACAGACTGTCTGGATTACAAAGAAATAAACGTGAATTTGTATCTGTTACCACTCTATAGATATGACATGAAATATAAACCTATGCCATGAATAGAAATATACGAGAATCCATTATGCAAGGCATATTTTATGTCAACTTTGACGCAATCTTGTAGAGCTTCTTCTATGCATAAAATGACAAATCCCTGAGCTTCTAGCTTTTACTGTTCTGAAGATATGATACGAAATATAGGCCGATGCAAAATCCGCGCCGACACAGATCTCGGGTTTATAGATTTAACCGAATGTTTGATTATACAGTATATAATATATTTCATTTGTGGCAGCCATGTTAGGCTATAACATAACATGGCTAAAGGCTAATATAGCATTTGATCATATCCTATGATCAAGCTTGACTGAGAAAACAATCTGAACAAGATGGGCAAAACTGAAGACAACTTTTTAAACGTAATTCTTCTGTTTTGGATAATTCATGTGTTGGACTGATTTGGATGTGTTTCCCATAGTTCTGACAAATACTTGTGGTGGTAGCCGGCGTTAATGGGTGGGGGGGGTCAAGGGTTTACTATGCAATAGACTGTCTCTTTGTCCACCCACACTCTCTGTAATCTGTTTGTGATGCGCTGCATTATTTGTGCCATATGAACATATTATCTATGTTTTAGGACAGTGTATTTTAACATATCTATCAAAAATTCAGACAAGCAACAAAGTTATGACAAAAAATGCTCTTCTAAATAATTTCCTTATACTGTTTATTTACAGTGGGATAAAAATCCCTCTGTTTGTAGACCCTTACTATTGCAGCTTCACTAAACAAGATACAGCCCTATATGAGGTAGTAATAAATTAAATACAATAGTGTGTCTGCAGTGCATCTGGAAAATATTGACATCGCTTCACTTTTTCCACATTTTGTAATGCTAGTGCCTTATTCCAAAATAGATACAAATATGTTTTCCCCTCAAAATTCTACACACATAAATACTACACATAAATAACAAAGTGAAAAAAGTTTGTTTGAAAATGTTGCAAATGTATTCAAAATAAAAAACTAAAAAAATCACATGTACATAAGTATTCACAACCTTTGCCATGACACTCAAAATGGAGCTCAGGCACATTGTTTCCACTGAGCATCCCTGATGTTTCTAAAACTTGATTGGAGTCCACCTGTAACAAATTTAGTTGACTGGACAAGATTTGGAAAGGAACACACCAGTCTATATAAGGTACCACAGTTGACAATGCATGTCAGAGCACAAACGAAGCCATGAAGTCTAAGGAATTGTCTGTAGATCCCCGAGACAGGATTGTATCGAGGCACAAATCTGAAGGGTACAAAAAGATTTCTGCAGCATTGAAGGTCCCAATGAGCACAGTGGCCTCCATAATCCGTAAATGGAAGAAATTTTGAACCACCAGGACTTCCTAGAGCCAAACTGAGCGTTTGTGGGAGACATGCTTTAGTTAGGGAGGTGATCAAGAACCCTATGGTCACTTTGACAGAGCTCAAGCATTGCTCCATGAAGAGAGGAGAACCTCCCAGAAGGACAACTATTTCTGCAGCACTCCACCAATCAGGCCTGTATGGTAGAGTGGCCAAATGGAAGCCACTCCTCAGTAAAAGGCACATAACAGCCTGCCTGGACTTTCCCAAACAGCACTTGAAGGACTCTCAGTATATGAGAGAGACAATTCTATGGTCTGATGAAACAAAGATTTGAACTCTTTGGCCTGAATGCCAAACGTCATGTCTGGAGGAAACCAGGCACCGCTCATCACCTGGTCAATACTATTCCTACAGTGAAGCATTGTGGTAGCAGCATCATGCTGTGGGGATATTTTTCAGGGGCAGGAAATGGGAGACTAGTCAGGATCGAGGGAAAGATGAATGCAGCAATGTACAGAGACATCCTTAATGAAAACCTACTCCAGAGCGCTCTGGACCTCAGACTGGGAAGAAGGTTAATCTTAACGACCCTAAGCACACAGCCAAGACAACAAAGGACAATGGATGGGTTCGGAACAACTGTGAATGTCCTTGAGTGGCCCAGCCAGAGCCCAGACTTGAACCCGATTATACATCTATGGAGAGATCTGAAAATGGATGTGCACAGATGCTCCCCATTGTTAGATTCCATCCATTTTAGCAGTTTTGCTAAATGGTGTACTTTGTAGATTTGCACAGTTAATTTATAAATTA
>JAODTR010003528.1:0-12716 GCA_025399935.1 Amblyopsis rosae
ACACCCCTATACACACACGCACACATACATACATACATACATACATACATACATGTGTATATATATATATATATATTGCACTTTGTTTGACTATGTGGTAATAGGTATACAGATGTCTGACCTCTAAAGTAACACTCCTGTCGCACGGCAGTGTGCGATGCGGGTGCAATTTCAACAAATATCCGCCAGGTGGCGTCTAAACTTGCAACTTGCGCTTGTCCACAATGCAGTACAGCCAGGTTGTTTATAATGTCTAATCGTTAGATTTTATGGATCTTTGAATCTAGTTCCGTATAAATAACAGTCTTTTTATGACTGATTTGGTGCTTTAAATGGTGTCATCAAAGAACTGGAGATCCAAATTATCTGAGCCAGTGTGCCACTGTAATGATATTATGCTGCATTTGTTCTATTAAAAATATTGCTTGCTTATAATTACTGGTATACGACCTGTCCAACTACTGACAAATGTACTACATGTAAGTCACTTTGGATAAAAGCATCTGCCAAATGCCGTAAATGTAAAATATAAATTTTGTCCATGTTCAGGCCTAATTGCTACTTTTTTTTTTCTTTTTTTTTACAGAATGCAATGCCAAAAAAAATAATAAAAAAATAATAGATGAATACAATACTGTGATGACATGCCCAGGATGCTGTGTTCTCCATTTTCTGATAGGCTAGTGTCTAATGAATGCTCTCTACCGTTTATATTGACTGGCTGTGTGTATGTTCTGAAAGCATTATTTCATTCTGAGCACAGAATCAATGGTTTTGAATTGATTGTTTCGATTGTTTTCCAAAAAGAGTCGGGTTTTGTGAATGTAGTTTCAAGATTTGGTTTTGGATTTGTTTAACGTTTTGAGAAAAGGGCTGATGGTTTGAGGAAATATTTCTTAGCAATTATAATAATATGAATAATAGGAAAAACTGAATTTTCATTGTACTCCTACATTTGTACATTTATACCCTACTCATTGTTAACTCACCATCAGAATTGATGATTGATTCTGTCCCAAATACTTCAACTTCACACAGAGTGAGGTATTCCTTCCTGCCTGGAATCACAATATTGATGTAACGGCCTTCCATTCCATTACAGTTGAAGTCATTGGTAGCACCAGGTGGAGTAGACGTAATCGTAGCACACCTGAAGAAGAGCAGAAAATAGATGCTTAAGTAACACAATCAATACATACTGTACATACAAACACACACTGTATAATTACTGTTATATTTACTTGTACAACAAAGACAATGCCCAGAAGATTAAGAACAAACCTGGGATTACTGTTTCCATTGTCGTTCAGAGAATTTCCAATGCGGATCTCAGCTCCGTTTAGCCTTTCACTACAGCAGTCTTTTCTATTTGTGATTTTAACTTGGTTCACTTTGTAAGCCTTCTGGAGGTCCAATCGCCACCATGGCTGGAGATCATCTTGTGTATGAGTACAAGAGTTCTCAGCCCAGTTGCTTGCTGGATTTCCATCAATGGCTCTTTCAGGTATCCCGGGTCCATATAGTGAAGACTGAGATACTTTTCCCCGTAGAGACAGATTTGGGCCTATAAAGAATTAGTTTCAAGAAGATACAGTATTAAAGGGTTTTTGATAGTGGGGAAAACCGGTAACCTGACATGCCAGAGGAATTGTTGTCACAAGTATATCTTTGGAGCCGTATATTGAAACTGTTTGTGAATGGCTATACTTTCAAAAAAATTCTTGGCAGTTTATTGGATGAACCATCTGGTCGTTTTCGCTGTCGGCACCATGGTCGGCACACCGAAACAATGCCCGTATAGCTATAAACACAAAGCTGATTTTGCCAATTCATATAGATTTGTAGCCGTCAACTATAGTTGCCAATGGGCAAATGCCTTGTAAGTACAATTAGGGGTAAAACCAAAACCGAATATGGTATTCAGATAAGCACAAATAGTGCTTTTTTCATCATTTGAGTTCGGGTAGATAAAAACAATTTCTGGCATCTATAATGTGACGTGGAAAGGCTACTTGTGCTCTACCTGCTTTGGTGATGTGACAGAAAAATCAAATGAGATCAGAAGCACAGGCAAGTGACAAAAGCAACGCTGACTGCAGTCGGTTAATGTGCTACATTTTAGATCTGGTCGGTCTTTATTCCTCACATATTCCAAAAAGCACATCGGGTTCAGGATGTATTTACTAATTAATACAAATATTTTATTTGCAGCATGTTAAGTAGCCTATAAGAAACTTGAGTTGTATCTCTGTCAGATCTGTTTCTACCGGTTGCAGCCCGTTGTCCCGTTTCCCCTTCACTAATCTGGTTATTTAGAGAGACTATCGAAAATGGATGTTGCTGAGGAGGTGAATACATTTATATATTCAAAGCTGTTTTCATAAAGATATAACATTGGAAAAGATGTGGAGAAAAGCCACAAAAAAGCTGTGACAAATATTTTGTAATTCCATAATAACAAAAATATGATTAGCTCAACATCGTAGTGGAAAACATTTATCTTTTCTTTTCATTACTATCCAAAAAGATGTTAAATATATGCTACCATTTAATCATTGCATCATAAAATGACATTGAGCACTATCTAGAGCTGAGACCTCTGCATCAATGAGTGATATGCATACAGTTAGGACTATGGCAATGCACAGCCTCACCTGGGAAAGTTGTAAAATAAATGTAAGGCTGTAACCGGGTTCGGGCTTCAAAAAACTATATACGTGCAAGTTCGGGTTGGGCTCGGACAGAATTGTCAGAATTGTCAGTCCCTGTCAGGTTCATTTTTCAGGCCTGATTAAAGATCTACTACATATACGCCTGTGCCACGCAGTTGCAGAAATCACACAGGAGAAGTAGAGAGCTATCTAGCGAAGTTGCTGTGCCACTATTTATTTAAATAATAAGGATGGCATATTGCCTATTGTCATATTGACGTGATTAAATTAGGCAATAGGATAATATGCTTATATTAAGTAGGCCTAATCCCACCTAACACCTACAATGTTACTGTTCAGCAAAAAGCCACCTATAGGAGCAAAATGCCCCTGCCTCCAGGATCATGATTTAATTTTTAGGGCCCTATTTTAATAATCTGTCAGTAATCTGTAAACGCAGTGTCTAAAGGTTGGGTTACACTACCTGATATTACACCCGATATAGAACCATTTTACAATGTGACCGAATTGGCGCAAGTCATCTTTAGTCTGCAGAAGTTGGAGCCGACTAGCATCACAGTTTCACGTAGTGTAGCATGGTTTCAGACTCCGATTACATACCCTCATACAGTCTCCTCTAGTTGGAGAGGTTTAAACATGTTGATTTTTTTTCAGATGATTTTCGAACTCTGGATAGCCTAGTGTACAATGGTTTGCAAAGTTTTGTATACTAACCGCCAGTGTTTCTTTGAACAACGACCATGTTAAGCCTTCCACCGCCACAGATATGCACTTTATTTTAATGTAGCATACGTCAAAATAAGGGTTTCCAACCTGTTCTCGCATTAAATAAAGCCTACTGTTCAATAAACGCTGAGATGTGTTTTCCTATGGGAAAAACTCTCATAGACCATAGACACTGAGCGCACTTAAATCTCTCATGATCCCATTGAAGCTCATCTTCAATAGCGGTCTATGGGGCCATGCTACCGTTGGTCTCGTCGAATACACAATATGCAAATGCAAATATCATTATTGCTGAATTAATAAAAGGTTTGACTTTGATAAGGGATATAGTGTAGATGCTGTACAATATAGCAATGTTGTCATGATATATACTTTAGTAAACATCAAAATTTCTTAACTTAATTTCTTAATTTCTAACGTTAGTCCAACACCTACTCCTACCTACAAAAATATTTTTAACAATAGGCAACTATCACGATCATATCCAAACAAACACAAATTGTTTGCTTTGATCTCGACGCAGACTGTATTCTCAACAAAAAACAGCTATTGACTTTCATTCACTTCACTACATAAGTAAGAAAAATATAAAGAGAAACATTTGACATATCTTGGTTTCTTTTTTCCTCTGAGGGGTAAAAACTGGGAATTTCTTTCTGGTCTTTATTATGTTTGCTCTATAGAATTTAGACTGTTATTATTTGTTCTATAAGATACCGGTATCTAAACAATGAACAGAGGTGGTCGAATTACAACACACAGAGTTTGCTATAATTTATATTGTTTGCTGCTCAGGTCATAATTATTCCACCATAATCTTTACATAGAAAAAAAAAATTTGCTAATCTTTTTTTTTTTTTACTAGCTGAAACATTGCCTTTAATGTCATACTATGATCATTATGTTGACTCATTGCTATAATATATCTTAATAACTCTACGCAGACGTGCAAACTGTGTCACTATTTTTGGCTAAGGCTACTTCAAATGCTGGCTGATGATGTTTTTTTTTGACTGACCCGGGGCCTCATGTATCAATAATTGCGCAGCTTTCATACTAAAAGATGGCGTACTCACAAAACTCAAGTGCACAAAAATATTCAGATGTATGAAACCACGAGAACGCCAGGTCCTGCGCATCTTCCCTTCATACATCCCAATAAACGTGTATTTTAGCGTACATGCACAAATGACTACAGCAGTCAATGCATCGGGTTACGAGAACCGTACCACGTCACAAACTATAAAGAAATAGTCGGATATCAAAGTCGATAAAGAGGAGTTAATAGTGTGGCAGTTAGTCTCACAGGAATAAAGGATGGCTGTAATCATAGAAAGACATTGTCAATACTATGAAAGAGTCAAAAAGGATAAAACAGAATGATATTGGATAATTAACATAAGTGATGAATTAGAACTGGTTAAAAAGTATATGCTGGTGCATGGATCCGTGTGTAATTGCCTCATGTGCGGCATTGATGTCTGAGACTGAGCAACAGCACATATTCTTAAACAGAGACAATTGCAGCACATGGCGATCTTCTTGCACAGTGAGTAAAATATTTAATCTGTGGAAAGTAAACCGGGATACGCACAATGGCGATATACAGAGGGTGACTATACAGTAGTAGGCCTATGCAGCGATGGCCAGCCGGTTAACGCTGTGCAGTAGCCTACTCTTAAATCTCACTCTCCGACACCTCAAAAATTAATTAGTGTATAGAGGTCCCTTGGGCTCCTTGCTAAGGCCAACATTTTGTAATCCACGGGAGCGGGGTTCGCGTCTTGATGGGGACGAAATCTGTCACGTTTTTATTTCAAGTAGATTTTTCATTAATTTGATACACAGACTTCTTCCTTACATAAATAAACAGTTGATAGGATTTAACGTTTGGGTTTTGGCTTTTCTGATGTTAAATATTAATAAATCCTCATTATGTTACATGATGACCTAACTTATGTTGTGATTATTTTCATTGACAACGCCATGTTGCCTTATAGTAACTGGAGGGGACACATATTTGGTGAGATTTGTTACTTTTCAATTTGAAATTGACACGTTACAGAGCCAGACCTGATTTTGCGCGTGCTCTGCACATTCTCACGGCAGCTCAAGACTTTCTGGTGCCCTCCTTACATTCTAACATCACATTAATTTTGATGCATAACATTTTGCGCGTGAAAACCAGCGTATGCAACCTTTTTGTGCGTATCCAATGTTGATACATGAGGCCCCAGGTCCCGTGCGAACATGTCACTTATTTTGCAGAATGTTGCTGCTTCTGTGGCAAGGTTCTCTCCTTCTGATTATCACCCTATCTGCTCCACCTCCAACTTTTTTCTTTACACTTTTCCATTTGCCATGGGATCTGTACAAATGCAGTTGCAGGTCACTACAGTATGTGCGCTGTGAAACAGGAGAGAGAGAGAGAGAGAGGGAGAGGATGTATTTTCCGTTAACTCATTCCTGCTTGTCATTATGGTATTATCGGCTTGCCGACCAACTTTTTCGAACTGTCAAAGTTTCAGAGTAGATGTGGGCACTACAAACCAATTTTATTTTCAAACCGATATTAATACAATGACTTTTGTACGTTAAGTCACAGTGAGAGTCCTCATTTCTTCCAGCCAATTTTGAATACGACACTTCCACTGTAAACAAGGCTATGTCTCCTTTATAGGGTAGCACAAACACATCCTGTAGCAGACCCAAAACTAAAACAGGAGGTACATGGCTTGCTGAAAACATCAGACCAGACATGCATGGACATACGTATCAAAACGTACGGAAAGGTTATAGAATTATTTTACTATCAGCATGAAGCTTCTGCTTCCTTCACTTCCATGTATGGTATTGATCTGCAAGAGACAAAATTCCTACGTCTCTAAGCATACATTTACGCACTAAGAGACAGAGGTCATAATTGAAGAATATGATAAGTAATAATATAAGATTAATTGAATTATTTTCCATAACATTAGTATGCTAAAAAAAATTTCTTGTAGGCATAGGCAAGATAAAAAGTTTGTATTGTGTGTTTCTATAGACCCCTTTTAATTTTTCTGGTAAATTACCTGCATGACTGTGCAGCCACAGCTAGTGATTTCTCTATTCAGACATGCAGCTCCATCCAGGGACATTTACCTCTTGCGCCTGTTAATACATGCCGTGGTTAATCCGGCATAGTACAATAGCCTGAACAATCCAGCAGAGGGCGGTAGCTAATGCAACACTCTATTCATGCTGCCAATCACCGTAACAAATAAAAGTTATCTTTCAAACATTCACTCTGTATCTCCACTATGGGGGTACGTGCTCTGCGTAGTCCTCAGAAGCCAAATATCATTATGCCAGCCCCTATAGGCTAGCAGCCCTGACGCTCAAGTCAGGAAGAGGGCCACTACTCTCCGTACATATAGGGCTGACACAGCGTCATCATGTCAAACCTCTTCTCGCTTTTCAGTCAGGAAGCCATCTCTTTACTTACTCTTGGTACAATTAGCTTAACTGTCCCCAGATTTTAGCTAACAACTGGATCGCCGGGCACTAACTAACAGTCAAGTTTGTCTCCTATTCACTACAGAGAGTCGGGCTACTGAGAGGAGCAAGGTGACGTTGAAAAGCTCCCACCACGAGCATGTCCCTGCGGTTGCAATATATCCGCATTAGATACTCACCATGTAGGCACAGCATGTCTGGGTTTGCGACATGCCCGAGAGGCTATAGATTCCCCCGGCTCTTGCAAACATTGCAGCCGGTTTACTCTATAGAACTTCGCTGCAGACTAGAGCGCCAAGTGTTTAAGCGACGGGACACGGACAGCTGACATTGCCACACCAGGCGTAAGATGGGGAGATCAGCTCTCCATGGAGAATCTATGGTCCATCTATCTATGGCTGTCGGATATTCTTCTGTGAGGAAGAAGACGACGGCGGCAACTCCTCGCTGCCATTATCTGGCCAGGCCTCGCCGCCTTCTTTGGCTATGACGGGGAAGAGCGGGACACCATCTTTGCCAGCCCAAGGCATGGATCTGCAGGAAGTATGCAGATGCACAGCTGAAAAGCTGGGCATTCCATGGTCAAAGCCTCTTCTTCCCGCTATTACCAAAGGCTAAACATGCAGCCAAACAGCTCCTACTAAATGCTCCCAGAATGTTTGGAGGAAACTGCTGGCTGTTGGGAAAAGCCATTCTCCTCGGCTAACCCCGTCCAGGATGTGTCGGCATTCAACTGTGTGGATATGAAGGAAAAGGTTTGTACCACATGCCACCACTCTGCATGTGGGGCACACAGATGGCAGCCCAGTGAGGGAAAAACATGAACATAAAAGTAGGGGCTTGGGTTCCAATGCCCCTTTTATGTCTCGCAAGCATCAATCACCATGTGCTAAAATATAATACATGTTCCCATAGTGCATCCAGGCATTACATTAAATGATTACTTCTAGGACTGACTACTTTCAAATTTAAAAGGGAAGTTTGCAGAAGAAAAATGTATCAAACAATCAGCTGTTCTCTAACTTTTCATCAACTTAATAAATAATTAAATAATTGAAATAAAGTCCTACTTTAATCTGATTCCCCTGAGCAACATACACGGTCATGAAAATAGTAAACAGGTTTTTTAGACTGTAATCTCAGAGATAAACATTGCTTTGGATGGCATTTTAAAGAACAGTGTTTAGGTGTGAAGTAAGTAATTTAAAAGTAATGGAAAGTAATCAGATTATGTTACTACTAAATTTAGGTCATTAAAAATATGTTACTGGTTATAATTGTAGTCTGGTAAGTAGTAATTGTAACATTTAAAACGTAACCTACCCAACCCTGCATAATAGACTCATCCATCTGGGACGCCATTCATTCAAAGTGTTTTACAAGGGCAGGCGCTTTCAAAAAATACTTAGCAGCTGATTGGATGAACCTGTGAACCAGCTGAGCTTCTTGTATTCCACTTTTCCATTACAAAAGTCAGGAGAAGAGTGAAAACATATTTTCATATTTAAGCCTTTGTGCTTCTAATAAATTCCAATAAAACTGATCATCTACTATGGTAACCTCTGTAGAACCCACCTTGTCGCTTTCGTTTCGTCAAACCTTAACCACGCCCGCCATAGAAGTAAAAGAGGCACAGGCTAATTAGAAAAGAATGCAGCTCTACGTAGATTCTGCACTCCCCTATGAGGATATGACCGCCTAGCCACCTACCGTAGTATTCAGCAAAATATGCAAGCTAATGAACTGATGTTTATCGCAATTACACAAACGGTAAGTAAAAGTTTAATGTTTAACATTTGCAGATGACCAAATATGTAAACATTTTGATACAGTAACTGGTAGGCTACCGTAGCAACTCGAGTCAAGACCATAGGTCAGGACAGGCAATATAGAATCTAGAGCATGATGCACTGTGCACATCAACAACTGGATGGATGGATGGATCAATAACTATACATTACATATATTAATAAAGGCTATTGCTCAGTAACAGTAAACTGATTAGAAATATTCTTCTTAAATAATGTTGTGTTGTAATTGCACAATGTCAGTTCCGTGCATTTGCCGACCAGACAAATTGTATAATTTAACCTTCATTCATTAAATAATGTGTTAAGTATATAGATACATGGCTGGTTATCAAAACATAACGCCGTGGCCCTACATTCCAGGGCTGTACGTGACTAAGCTGCTGCCGTGCAAATGTTGACAAGAACAACAATGAACCCCATTCTGCCTCCCGTGTCCTTTTCAGTAGCCTGAATGGCGAAGCATGGTGGAAAATAAACCCTGTGGTTCAAAACGCGTTTTGCCACTGTGTGAATACTAGCAGTCAGCAGCAAAGCAGCCATAGCTTCAAGCCAGCGCAGAGCATGGAAGAGGGGGCGCTGTAAGCAGTGCCTTGTTTATTTAAAGCAAAAGTCAATGAAAAGAGAGTGAGATTGAAAATGTGCATAATATGGTGCTATTCCAAATAATCTATGTGGTATTTTCACATAAGCATGTCAACTACATTGCATTGAAAAATCAAGGAACTGTGTCATTTTACACATGAATACGGCCATGAAATGACTCCTAAAAATATTTATTTCCTGCAAAACTCTTATGCCAACATCACACAATGTTGAAAATCATCAGCCTACACGATACGCATCGGCGACATGTTGTCGACACTCAGCTCACATAAGCAGTTTAAAGTACACTACACAATCGTCGCTCATGGGAGCGTGCTGTGATTACCCTCCAGGGTGGGGCTTTTGTCGGCGAGCGGAAAAAAACTAGGCATTAGATACACCAATATGGTGTATGGAAAACAACCTGCCCATAGACAATGAAACAAGTCAGTCCCAATGCACCTAATGAGACATAGCAAGTTAAATAGCATTAATAATCGGCATACAGTTATCTGACCAGGAAGTAACACTGGCAAGATACAGTATCTACAACCTGTAATTTTGTAATGAAATGTTTGACCACTGCAAAAGTACTTTAGCTGGTATCCGCCCGACTCTGCACTCAAGGAATGTTGAGAGCGGGTTCCCATCTGAGAGACGTTTTTTTGTTAATTAATGGTGAAACAGAATAATAGGTTATCATTTGTCTGTCGGGACTGGGTACGTGCTGTTGGAAGGTGTTAGAATTACTGCCCATCACTAGCTCAATGTATTTCGCTGAGATATAGTCTGGAAACCCTGTTCGCAATAGAGATCGCACAGCCACACTGCCCAATCAGCGTGGGTTAGTGAGATGTTGAAGTCAATCGTGTTTTGAAATGGTGGTAAATCTAGATGAGCCAATCAAAACAATTGTAGCAACGCCAATTGGTTCAGCGCTGTCCATAAGTTTCAAAATTAGCCAGAGGTCTACGCCAAGTAGGAGAAAATTACTGCGAACACTTGCAAATGGATGCTTGACACAAAAATTAAATACAAATAAAATACAGAATTAATCTCTTGAATATAAAGGGATAAATAGGCTACTCCAAAACAACCAGCCAATCAGTTGTAAGTGGTTGTGAGAGACACCTGTCCTCCCAAGTATCAAATCAGTAATGAGCTCAATCTTATGTTTAATAAACACAAACACCCTATATTCTTTGCCATAAAATATGTGTACTATGGCCAACTATGAAATGTTAAATTTTGTTAAGAGTATGATACTGGGCTGTTAATGTTACTTCAATAAAATATTTTTTAAAATGAGAAATACAAAAAAATTCAACATTGTTAAAAACTCACTGATAAGACTGGAAAAGCAAATCTCCACTTCTAGAACAATATAGAAAAATATGATCGGTGTGCTCTTCATCCTGTGTAAAAATAAAAAAATGTTCAACAGTGAAGATTTTAACAAAGTAATTTTTCATTTGATTTCCACAAGAAAATAAGGTTTTTAAAACATCACTAGTGACTTTTAGTACTTTTAGTACTGTTATTAATACAACGTTTAGTACTTTTAGTACTGTTATTAATAAATATTTCAAAATTTTAATAATGAATATTAAGAATATCAAACAAAAATCATTGAAATACCCATAACATTTTAGACCTACCTTGAAGCTTTTGTATTAATAGGTTGCCCTGTGTCTTGAAGCAGAAATCATTCTCATTCTTATATATACTATGAAAAACAATGTAAACATGCAACGCCTAGCTCAAATATTCCAGTACTTATAACTGTTATTGTTGTACTCTATATTAGAGCACACACCTCTTGAATAAATGATTGTGGAGGCCCACACAGGCTCACACAATAGATTTGTCTCGGTAGATCACAATCATTGTTCCAGCTAGTTAGCTTGTCTATTATATGAAGCGTATAATTACCTGTTTGTCAATGATAACGTCTTTAAAGGTGGGGGGGATATGAAGTTTGAAATGCTAAGCTAAAATATCACACTAAGAGCACTGATTCAGAGACCATCACAGTAACATCCTGTGTCCCTACCCGGTTGTAATCAATAAGACTTTCACCGACTCATCTGAGTGTTCTTTGAATCAATCAAAATTACCAGAACATTATGTAATATTTTTGTCAAATAAATGACGTTGTTTAAATCAGACCTTTACAGCATGACTTATGTTATTTTCACACGAGTGTGTATGTACAGGCTTATTTACACAGGGTGGATGAATAAAGATTGTAGTTATAACATTGAATGGGATGGATGTATTCTCTCACTAGTTTTTTCTTTTATTTCACATTTATACACCACAGTCACATTTTATACACGCTGTTGTATAAAATGTGAATATCTTCAGCACTCATTTAGGCATAAAACGTATATGGTCTCACATGTGAATGGAGAACAGGGCAGGTGACGGACCAGCACCTTCCCATGTGAAATTCAAATGTGCTAAATGTGGGCAGTGCAGGATGTGATCGACACAGAACTCAGTTCCCTGGTTTGTAGTCTGTCAAAGTGGATGTTGATCACATAAGATCCTGAATGTGAGTGTATTGGTTGATATTTGTATTATTTTGCATGTAAGGATTTGCACTATGAACATACAGTATGTATACATTTTGATTGGTGCAGAGATGCAAAGATCGATAGGCTGGTGATCGGCATGGACTGTATTCACCATGGGCGGCAATCAGCCGGTCTGTCTAAATATTCCTTACAAAAAATAAGTATAATTATTTTCAATGAAGTATATGAGAGTATAAATTTAGTATACTTTTTTATACTGTACGTACTGTACATTTATGATGTACTCAAGTCTTACTTTACACACACTATACTCTAGCCATCACTGATTGCTCTTCCATGGAGTTTTTGCTCAAATTTTTGTATGATTTGCTATCAACATTGTGTTGTGGAGAAGACGTGGGGGTTCGTCTGGGATATTAAGTTTAATAAACATTTTGTAATTTCATGATTTGTTTATTGTGTGTTGTCCTTTTTGGAAACTAGTGGGAGAGGATGGTTTATGGTCAATGTTTCCACTAGTAACATTTTGTCTTAAGAGAGGGGATGTGATGAAGCTGTACTGTGTTGCAAGTATTACACTGTGGCTTCACTTGATCATTCAAGAGAATGTGAGAAACCTTAGCTCACTAAGAACTGACTTGCTCACTCCTACTCTGGTCGGTGCTCCAGGAGGCAGCTATGTCAGCCTACATCCATTTCTGTTATTTGTTTTGTGACATAACTTACACTTTACTTAAACATTCACTAGGAGGGGGATTTATTCCACACACAAAAAAAACCCACAAAGCTAAATTAGTCAACTGAATTGTGAGGGAACCATCACCTTATCGTGGTGGAGAGGTTTGGGTGCCCCCATGAACCTGAGGGCTGTGTTGTCTGGAGCCTTG